>SOPF01026320.1:70323-96433 GCA_012979155.1 Hypericum perforatum | reverse complement strand
TATTTTATAATTCAATCTCAAGACTCAATAATTTATGTCTATTTTTTATACCCTTAACTAATGTTAGTTATTTAATTACTAGCTGGTGGAAGGATGACATCGAGGCATACAAATTTAGCAATAGATGTCGGAGACCATTTGGTCCAGTGACATGGGATGGGGCAGGGTGGGGTGAGGTCATGGGTTTAATTCCTGTCTCTATCATGTAATAGACTATGATTCTCAAAAAACAATTTAGCAATAGACTTCCACCTATTTTATTCCAAACATGAAACACTTCTATTATTCATAACTCAGAATACCGATCCAGCTAATAGTCACACTAGATATGTCACGACCCGCGCGAAGGTCGGTGACCGGCGCTAGACCACACAACAAAACAACAACACATGTGCAACCTAGCAAGCCTCGAAAACAAATGCACAATCCATCGAAAACACATATTGGAACAAACATGCGGAAATTTATATCATAAGCAAAGATGGTAAACAACCATCATCGTACATATGCACAAAACATCTCCAAAAGGGACAATCCAAAAGCGGAAACTAGGATCAACATCGCAAAACCGCTATGGAGCATCTAACCGAGTGTACAAAGATGGCACTAGACTGGAGACCTCAAAAATATCGCCCTCGAACAGAAGAGACGGGCTCGACTCACGGACTCCAGACTCTGATGCAACTAAGGCACTTCGAAACCTGAAATAGATTTTGTAAAGGGTAAGTGTCGGGGAAAACACTTAGTAAGAGGATAGATCATAACATATGAGTTATATTTGAGATATACGCGCCACCGAGCTTAACCATGCTCGACACAACTTATGCTCGTAAATGCATGATGATCATATGCTTTGCAATAACGAAATCGCATAAATAAACACATAAGGCAATGAAGCCATGTGAACCAAACACGAATATCAACGCACACACACACGAGAGCTATGAACAGGTTTTGAAAGGCCACTTCCTCTGACTGCCAGGGGATATCCGAAAGGCCTGACAAATCTCCGATCACACAAACACAAAGACTAGCTTACTTGCGTAAACTAGCGATATCCCCGACCTATGAGCTCATAGACTAACGTCCCCCGTTAGTACGGGAAAGCCTGTTCATTTCTCTCACAACACAACATATATCGTATCACATAATTGACCCAACGGTCCACAATCACAACCATCGCACACGAACGTGCCAACTTACCGATATCCGCTCAAGCGGTCCGCGATCTCACAACCATCGCAACCGATCACAATACACAAGCGGAGCACATATGCATAACTTCACATCATAACCAATATCGTATGCATGAGACGCACATCATCAAGATCGGAAACATGCATATAACAAGCACAACCAATATATTATGATATATCTGCTTACGCGACTAGATCCAACAATCGTCGATTCCAACCGAAGCCTTCCAAACTCAACCTTCCGATCAACTTTCCTTCTCCGACACACCTTGTGGAAACTCTGTTCATAACCAAGTTACCAAAACGAGGTTAACCTCAACCTTTTCGAAATCAAAACGCTTCCAACAACTCATAGCAACGAAACAACGGTACAAGAACCGTTCAACACTTCCATCCTCAACGATATCACATATAACTCAAATTCCGACCACAACCACTTCAAACCACACTTCACAAGACTTCACATACATGTCCTCAACAACACCAAATTCACACAACATCTGATTCTTGCAAAGAGACCACTTACCAAGACTTTTTCCTCAACACTGCCAACCTGAACTCAGCCAATCTGTCCGAACTTCAACAAGACGTACAGCCCAAACCCTTCAACCAAAACACACATAAGATACCATTCTGGAAACCTCAAGATGTCTTCTACAATCTGTCAAAATTTCACATCCCAAATCGAAGCCTAAGTATGCTTACCAACGCAATCTTCTTCGCGTCGCTCTGCTGTGTACTTCAACAGCAACGACTGGATTCAAAACGATTTTCCTGACGATTCCCTGATCCAAAACCCATGTATGATATACCAAAAGAAACCTTAGGAAGTCCTCTACAACCCACTTTGGAGGTTTTAAACCGAATTCTGAACGGAAATGACCTTACCGTTCAATTCTTTGTCGAGCTGCTTCACTTCTCTCTCCTTCCACCTCCTCACTTCTCTCTCTAATTTCCTTTAGATATTTCGTAAAGTGACCAAGGAGCTCAGTTTACTGACTCTTAAAGGCATTCCTTAAGGTACTTGAGAGGTGGAAGAGGTCCAATCAAAAGAAAACCCTTCCCTCAACTTATTCTTTGCAAGAAGACAAAGAACATTTGGTCCAATCACAGCAGACCACAAGCAAGCAGCTGAAGGATGACGACCTTCCCTTGGTTTTTAGGCAATCTGACCCTCAGACATTTTGTTCCCCAAAGTGTCTAGTTTCCAAATCAGTTGGAATTTCTCAATTTCGACTCACGACGTGAAAGTTACGGCCATTTAACCGCAAGCAGGTCAATCTGCCCGAACCAAACACCAACTTCCAAAATCCGAAAATGCACTAAGGCATTGTACTTGTCGGAACCAAACTTCGACGATGTCCATTCACGAACTCGAACACTTAGAACAACACATCCAATGCAATTGACGCAAAGCGTCGCAAACCCACCAACTAATTTCCGAGTCTCACAATTCTCCCCTCCTTATAAAAATTCGGTCCCCGAATTTACTTACGACAAATCGAGAAGTAAGGAACTTACTTGTCATTCAAATAGGTGCGGAAACTTTCCTCGCAAATCATCCTCTAACTCCCAAGTAGCTTCCGACGGAGAATGATTCTGCCACAAGACTTTCACGAACGATAATTCCTTAGTCCGTAGCTTCCTCACTTGCCGATCCAAAATTCGTAGCGGCATTTCGTCATAGGTGAGATCGTCGCGAAAATCCACACTTGGTTGATCCAAAACATGCGAAGAGTCATGTAGATATCTCCGAAGCATGGAGACATGGAATACTGGATGAATATATGAGAATGCAGGTGGTAGCGCCAACCGATAGGCCACTTGACCAACCCGCTCCAAGATCTCGAACGGTCCCACATACCTCGGACTCAACTTACCCTTCTTCCCGAATCGCATAACACCCTTCATCGGAGAGACCTTGAGGAAAACACTCGAACCCACTTCGAACTCAATATCTTTTCTCCTCTTATCGGAATACAACTTCTGTCTACTCTGCGCTGTCAAAAGCCTCTTCCGAATCACTTTGACCTTCTCGACCGTGTCGTCCAAAAGTTCAAGACTCGCATTCTGTCTCTCGCCAATGTCATCCCAATACATTGGTGACCTGTACTTACGGCCATACAACGCCTCATACGGTGCCATCTGAATGCTACTCTGATAGCTGTTGTTATACGAGAATTCCATCAACGGCAAATAAACTTCCCAACTGCCTCCGAAATCAATCACACACGACCGCATCATATCCTCGAGAATCTGTATCGTCCGCTCTGACTGCCCATCTGTCTGCGGATGAAATGTTGTACTCAAATCCAATCGAGAACCCATCACATCTTGAAATTTCTTCCAAAACCGAGACGTGAAATGTGTCCCTCGATCGGAGACTATCGAGATCGGAACCCCGTGCAATCTGACAATATGGTCGATGAACAACTGAGCAAACTTCGTAGCGTCATAAGTACTCTTGATCGGTAGAAAGTGCGCTGACTTCGTCAATCTGTCCACGACAACCCAAACTGAATCGAATCCCCGCGGCAAAGTTGGAAGACCAACCAAAAGATCCATCGTAATCCTCTCCCATTTCCATTCCGGAATATCCAACGGTTGCAACAAACCCGACGGTCGCTGGTGTTCGGCCTTGACTTGTTGACACGTCAAACATCTCGCAACAAAATCTCCGATGTCCTTCTTCATACCGCTCCACCAAAACTAATACTTGATATCGCGATACATCTTGGTAGAACCCGGATACATACTATAAACAGTTCCATGCGCTTGAGCCATGACATCCTTCCTCACTTCTCCGATATCAGGTACGACCAACCGATTACCGAAGTATAAAACACCATTTGAACTCAGATGGAATTTCGGCAATTTACCTTCCTCGACCTTTTCTATCATCTTCGTCAACTCAGGATCATCTCGCTGAAGTTTTACAACACGACCACGTAAAGTCGGTCGCAGATGTAATTCTCCTAATAACATAGCCGCACTTCCGTCAAGCTCTGTCGTCAACTCCAAACCTTGATCAACCATCTCGTGAATGCCCGAAATCAAAGGTCTTTGTGTTACCGATATATGTGCCAAACTACCCGCTGACTTCCGACTCAAAGCATCAGCCACAACGTTAGCCTTGCCTGTATGGTAGTTGATTGTGCAATCGTAATCCTTCAAAAATTCCATCCATCTCCTCTGTCGCATATTCAGATCCCTCTGATCAAAGATATACTTCAAACTCTTGTGGTCGGTAAAAATATCGAACTTCTCACCGTACAAGTAGTGTCGCCAAATCTTTAGCGCAAACACCACGGCACCCATTTCCAAATCGTGCACCGGATAATTGTGCTCGTGCTTCTTCAACTGTCTGGAGGCATACGCAATCACATTCCGATCTTGCATCAAAACACATCCTAAGCCAATCCTAGAAGCATCGCAATAAACCGAATACTTCCCACTCGCTGATGGTAAAGCCAAAATCGGAGCATTCGTCAACAAAGACTTCAATTCCCGAAAACTCCTCTCACAATCCTCCGTCCATTCATACTTCACATTCTTCTGAGTCAGTCGCGTCAAAGGAACAACCAAAGTAGAGAAAGCCTTTACGAACCTTCGATAATATCCAGCCAACCCGAGAAAACTTCGCACCTCCAAAACATTCATAGGAGTCGGCCAATTTACCACTACCTCAATCTTTTTCGGATCAACTGATACTCCATCCTTCGAAATCACATGTCCGAGAAATGCCACGCTTTGCAACCAAAATTCACACTTAGAAAGCTTGGCGTACAACTTGTTGTCCAACAACGTCTTCAAAACCAACCGCAGATGCCCCTCGTGTTCTTCCTCAGTCCGCGAATAAACCAATATGTCGTCAATGAAGACTATCACAAATTGATCCAAGAATGGCTTGAATACCTGATTCATCAGACCCATAAAGTAGGCTGGAGCATTCGTAAGACCAAACGACATAACCAAGAATTCGTAATGCCCATACCTAGTTCTGAATGCTGTCTTGGTCACATCCTCCTTCCGAATTCTCAACTGATGATACCCTGACCTTAAGTCAATCTTCGAAAACCACTTTGCATCTCGCAACTGATCAAATAAGTCATCAATACGAGGAAGAGGGTACTGGTTGCAGATCGTTACCTTATTCAATTGTCGATAATCAATGCAGAGTCGTAAACTCCCATCCTTCTTCCGAACAAACAATACCAGAGCACCCCACGGCGAAACACTCGGCCGAATATACTCCTTATCCAACAAATCCTGCAACTGAATCTTCAACTCCTTTAACTCGGCAGGTGCCATACGATACGGCGGTATCGAAATCGGCTGTGTTCCCGACAACAGCTCGATACAAAACTCAATCTCCCTCTCCGGAGGCAAACCCGGTAACTCATCCGGAAAAACACTCGTAAATTCTTCCACGACGGGAATACCATCCACGGTAACCTTTTCCACGTCGACTTCTTTAACGATAGCCAGATAACTGACGCAACCCTTTCGTAATATTCTAGAGGCCTTAAGACACGAAATAAGCCTTGGCGGAATCATAACCTCATCGCCCCAAAACATAAACTCCGACTCACCTTCAGGCTTAAACCTCACAATCTTACGAAAGCAATCCACCGTTGCATGATAACCCGAAAGCCAATCCATCCCCAAAATCACGTCGAAATCCTCCATGTCCAACACATGCAAATCGGCCAACATCTCGTGGCCATCCACAACAATCACACATGATGCAAGTACTAAATGCACGTGAATGACATGACCCGAAGGAGTGCAAACATCTAACGGCACATCTAACGACACAGGAGGACTTTCAAAAGACCTCGCAAATTGGGGTGACGTAAACGAGTGCGTCGACCCCGAATCGAATAAGACTCGAGCACTTGATAAGCCTATAGGAAGTGTACCTGTAACCACATTCTTAGATGCCGTAGCATCTCTCCTCGTAAGCACATACACACAAGCGGGACCACCCTCGTTTTGCTCCATCGGCTCCTTTCCCCGAAAGCCCGAATTCTCTCCTTGTTGACTCTGACTAACTGAACCCCGATACTGCTCTTGCGGCTGACCGGACAAGCTCGTAAGTTGCGCATATTCTCTTGCGTTAGCTACGCGACAATCCTTGACTTGATGCCCAAACTTACCGCATCCGAAATAAGCTCCCGATTGCCGATAACATGGTCTCCCGGGATGGTACTTTCCACATCGCGAACAATTTCCCTCCGATTGTGCTTGGCTACCCGATTGGCCTCGACCTCCCGACTGGCTGCGAGAACCATTTCCTCTCCCGAATCCTCTACCAAATCTTCCGCCACCTCTCGAGAAGTTCGATGAAAAACTCGGCCTTTGTTGTTGTTGTCCGAAGTTCTGGCTCGGACCATACTGTGGTGGTCGATCAAATCGTTGCACCTTGGCTTGCCTTTGCACCACAACTCGCTCGTTATCTCCCAAAACGCTTCCAACAACTCATAGCAACGAAACAACGGTACAAGAACCATTCAACACTTCCATCCTCAACGATATCACATATAACTCAAATTCCGACCACAACCACTTCAAACCACACTTCACAAGACTTCACATACATGTCCTCAACAACTCCAAATTCACACAACATCTGATTCTTGCAAAGAGACCACTTACCAAGACTTTTTCCTCAACACTGCCAACCTGAACTCAGCCAATCTGTCCGAACTTCAACAAGACGTACAGCCCAAACCCTTCAACCAAAACACACATAAGATACCATTCTGGAAACCTCATGATGTCTTCTACAATCTGTTAAAATTTCACATCCCAAATCGAAGCCTAAGTATGCTTACCAACGCAATCTTCTTCGCGTCACTCTGCTGTGTACTTCAACAGCAACGACTGGATTCAAAACGATTTTCCCGACGATTCCCTGATCCAAAACCCATGTATGATATACCAAAAGAAACCTTAGGAAGTCCTCTACAACCCACTTTGGAGGTTTTAAACCGAATTCGGAACGGAAATGACCTTACCGTTCAATTCTTTGTCGAGCTGCTTCACTTCTCTCTCCTTCCACCTCCTCACTTCTCTCTCTAATTTCCTTTAGATATTTCGTAAAGTGACCAAGGAGCTCAGTTTACTGACTCTTAAAGGCATTCCTTAAGGTACTTGAGAGGTGGAAGAGGTCCAATCAAAAGAAAACCCTTCCCTCAACTTATTCTTTGCAAGAAGACAAAGAACATTTGGTCCAATCACAGCAGACCACAAGCAAGCAGCTGAAGGATGACGACCTTCCCTTGGTTTTTAGGCAATCTGACCCTCAGACATTTTGTTCCCCAAAGTGTCTAGTTTCCAAATCAGTTGGAATTTCTCAATTTTGACTCACGACGTGAAAGTTACGGTCATTTAACCGCAAGGAGGTCAATCTGCCCGAACCAAACACCAACTTCAAAAATCCGAAAATGCACTAAGGCATTGTACTTGTCGAAACCAAACTTCGACGATGTCCATTCACGAACTCGAACACTTAGAACAACACATCCAATGCAATTGACGCAAAGCGTCGCAAACCCACCAACTAATTTCCGAGTCTCACAAGATAACGGATAAGGTAAATGATCGATTTATTCGTCAAGCTTGAAAGCAAAAGCCCAGCCCACTTTCACAGGCCTTCACTGATAGGGGTCAGCTAGGATCCTCCTTGGATTAGCTGGGCCATTGTAAACTTTGGGCCTCACGGAACTATTACTGGAATCCAGCCCATTGTTCGAGTACTCGTTATCATAGTTCTTAAAAACGACCCGGAGGTCGACTCTGATTTGGGTCTGACCCCAGGTCAAGAACAGCTAGTTGGACCAGACATTTTTTCTTTTATATTTTAGTATAATTTTCTGAAATATATATAAATATATAGGTAAATAAGTATTGTAGAATAAAAAAATTATATATGTACAAATTTTTGGTCGAACTGTCCGTTCTTTTGTTGATTTGGCCAATTCGATAGGAAATTGACCGGTCGAACCATAGTATATTTTTAAGATTAAAAACGACCCAGAATGAGGTCCGAAATACAGTCCGATCCAGTAGGACATCATATTTTAAAACTATGCTCGTCATAGTACAACATCTTTAGTGCAAAATCTCCGTCCCACACTGACCAACCGGCCGAATTGATGTGATAACCTATGTAGAATTGCAAGTAAACTGTCCTCGAATATGGTGGATCCGGCCCATGCACAATTGTGGATATCCTAGGCTCGAATAAAAATAAGTTTAGACCAAACTATTTGACGAATTTTCCAATACTTTAGACATCGACTTGCATAAAGTCAGTATCGAACTGCAAGTGGCATCTTCCAGACTTCCATGGTTATCCATAATACACGAAAATGATTAGGAACAATTATTGCTAAAGTCCCTCTACTTTGGTGATTCAACCGTTTTAATCTTTGCTGTTTAAAAACTACTCTTTGGATCCCTACTATACAAAATAACATAGACGATTGGTCCCTCATTCCGATACCGGAAATTTTTCCGGCCAAAACATCACATGGTTAGACCATTTTACCCTTCTTCTCAAATTTAACTAAAAAACCCCAAAATTACCATCCCCGACACCCACCGCCACCGGAACTGCTTGTAGGAACTCCCCTATAAGATTTCTTCCTTCCCCTAATTTTCTCCATCGCTTCTACTCCCCCAAACATAACTGAAATTCCACTTAACTTAAAGGAGGAAGAAGGAGGAGCAGTTGGTTAGATACCTAATCCTCTAATTGAACACAACGGCGATAGTTCAAAGCCATTTTTAATTATTGTATTGGTTCAGGTTCTGGGCTAATCAAAATTTGGTTCTTTAGGAACAGAAGCTACTCTTGTCTTTGAGAATTCTGGTGGAGAAGAACTAGAATCCTTGGAGATGCCACTTGTTCACGCCATTGTCAATAGGGAGAACGAAGATAAAGAGCTTGACATATATGTAACCTGTCACGACCCAAATTCGGGCCGCCGACACGGCGTTGGATCACGCTCTCCAAACCGAAGAGCTGTGGTCCAACCAGCCTCATACATACACACATATCGAATCGCGAAAGTGTAATTCAAATGCGGAAGCGTAAATTCATATATTACAAATATGATACAAATATTCTCATACATAATACTTACAATTATGCTTGCAAAATTCTAAAGTCATACAAATCCAGGATTTACAATATATACAATGGAGCGACTCTACTAGATCAATAAGAGAAATACCATCTGGAGACTTCTAGCAACCCAAGAAGTAGACGATAATCTCAAACATATAAACAACAAAGACTCTCCAGACATCACGATCCTTAACTTTCGTCACCTGTGGAGGAGGGGGTAAGTACTTGGAAGTACTTAATAGAGGATATTAAAACTAACCTATAATTAACTAACCAACCACATACATTGACACAAATTCATGCATAGACAAATGTTCCAAATTAACATTTAGCACATCACAAGTAATTCAATCATAAATAAAGACGAATTCATAATCATACACATATGCATATTCACGATCCACGTTGCTCAAATGCCAAGGTGCGATCAACTAACTAATAAGAATAACCTTCTATCAAACATCATCCTCTCAACACAAGGAAAATGATGAAAATCATACTTAAGTCCTTAATATCAAACCCTCACACAAAGTCTTCAAAAATATATAAAAGTTCTCTAATCTCTTAACTAAAGTCTAAATCATCATCAACCCTCCTCAAATCATCAACCAAACCTCAATATCCTCATATGCTCTTCATTAAGGTTTTATCTTAAGATTTTTCAAAATATACACAATAGTTCTCTAATCACAACTTCAACATATATCAACACCTATAACTATTATATCATCCATTTCAACCATCAAAACTCTCAAACTCCAAATCATTCAAAATCATAAAAGTGTTCAAATCCTTACCAACTTACACCTAATTCAAGATAAGCTCAAGCCCAACACTAAATTTCAATAAACCTAAGTCTAGAATTTACTTACCAATCCACAAATCCAAGGTGAGACTTCTTCTCCTTCTTCTCCTCTCCTACGTCCTCCTCCTCTCTCTCTCTCTTCTATTTCAAATGAATGAACACAATGAAACCCACTCATAACCTCTCTTAGATATTTTCTCTCAACTTTCCATAAATGGAAAGTCTTATCCTCAAGTTTATTCCACTTTGGTCCTCAATATTTTAAGTCATTCTAATGGCACTCCTAACTCTCTCTTAACTTCTAATAAGTCCTTAAATCAAGGCTTAAGCCATTTTGCCACATTGCTCACCATTTGGCAAATTCTTTCAATACCGATGAAAATTGTACCTAAAACCGAGCTCCTAAGAACTTTCCCATGATCCCACTAAATAAATCTTCAATTGTAAAAACTTAAATCACCAAAGTTGTAGTCCTAGATGTTATAAACATCCTCGAATTGGAATCATTCAAATCGGAGGTTGTATGAGGAAGTTATGAATTGTCTAAGAAAAGTGGACGCAGCTGGCCTTACGTAGCGCCGCTACGGGCCGCTAGGAGCGAGTGGCCAAAATCACATAGCGCACGCTATGTTTCATAGCGCCGCTATAGTGTCACTATTTCTAACCCAATCAAAATTTGCCAAAAACTCTAAAATACAAGGCTCAAATCCAAAAACTCAAAACACGAATGTCGTCGGTTAACGTATTACGGACTTACTAGACTTGAAATCATCTAAATTGGAGTTCACACGAAAAAGTTATTCATATTGCCCCAAAGGTCGACGAATTAATCATAACGGTTCTAACATCGATCAAAACAAAATAACCAAAGGTCGGACCAAGTGGTTACGACCAATACAAATTTAGCGAGGGTCGTAACAATCTCCCCTCCTTATAAAATTTGGTCCCCGAATTTGCTTAACGCAAACCGACCTACTTGTCAAACAAACAAACTAACTTACTTGTCACACAAATGTCACACAAACGGATGAGGGTGTAATAATCCCCCCTCCTTAAGGAACTAACCGAGTACCTTGGTAAATAAGCATTTAGCCCACACAACTTGACCATCGGAAATTCTCTACTTCTGAGCTTCGGAATCTCACATTCCAAAATCTCAAACGATTCCACATATCTTAAACTTAGCTTACCCTCTTTCTAAATCTCGTAACACCTTCCATCGAAGATACATAAGAAACATACTTGAACCCCAATTCAAACCCAATATTCTTTCTTCCTTTATCCGATTACGAAATCTATCTACTCTGAGCTTCCAAAGTTATTTTCTGAATCAATTGTCTTCTCAACCATGATCATCTAAAAATTCCACATTTTCATACTATTTCTCAACAACTTTCTCCCAATATACCAATGATCCAAACCTCTGGCCATACCACAACTCATACAATACCATCTGACTACTCTGATAACCATTATTTCATGAGAATTCCATCAAAGACAAATAAGATTCCCAACTACTAACAAAATCGATCATACATGATAGCATCATATTCTCGAGAATTAAATTGCTCTGACTGTCCAACTATCTGAAGATGAAATATTATGACAAAAATCCAAATGAATACCCATGACATCTTCAAATTTCTTCCAAGTCTGAGATGTAAAAATATATCCCTCAATTCGGAGACGACAAAGATGAGAATTCCATATAGATAACCATCAAAATCAAAGAATAACTGAGCATACTTAGTAGCATCATACAGACTCTGAATCGGTAGAAATATGCAGACTTTGACATCCCATACAAGATAATCCAAACTGAATCAAATTTGAAGTCAGAAGATCTACCAATAGATCCATCAAAAACTATTTCTATTTCCATTCTAGAATATCCAACGGTTGCAACAAAATTCCCGATATCCTTATTCATATCATTATATCAATAACTACTCCTCATATCATGATGCATTTTTGTAGATCCCAGATGCATACCGTAGACAAACTCTTGTAATTCATACTATCCCAGATGATATGAAGAAAGACCATACTGTCTCTTCTTACATTTTCCACATCAAATACGATCATCCAAATACCATAGTATAAACATCCTTTAAACTGAGATAGAATTTAGGAAATTTCATCTTCTTCAACTTTTTCGACCATCTTCATCAACTCAGAATCATCCCTCCGAATTCTATAACTTATCATGATTGGGTTGCATATGTAACTCTCCTAACAATTCCGACTCATTTCCATCAACACTGTTGTCAACTGTAACCCTTGGTTGACTATCTCATATATGTTTGAAATCAAAGACATGAAGACTACTGACATATCAGACTTCCCACTCAAAGCATCAGCCATAGTATCAATAATAATTAGAATGTATAACAAAGATAATAGAATGCAGAAATCTGAGATAATCCATCTGAATAGAACTTAACCTTATTATGCAACCTCAAACAAGATAATCATTACTGAATCCATTCTCAATCCTTCAAAATTCCATCCATCTATTCTGTCTCATATTCAGATCTCATTGCTTATACTTCTTCAACTATCTATAGGCATACACAATTGAATTCCAATCTTGCATCGATATTCATCCCAGACTAAATCTAGAAGCATCTCTTTATACAGAATATTTTCCAGTTGTAAATGATGAATCCAAAATGGTTGCATTAGTCAAAAAGTACTTATCTCTTGAAAACATTTCTCACAATTTTCTATCCACTCATACTTCATATTCTTCTGAGTCAATCAAGTCAATAAAATGGCCCAAGTAGAAAATCCTTTACGAGATGTCTGATATACTCAACTGAACCAAGAAAGCTTCTTACCTCCATAACATTTGTAAAAGTTGACCAATTAACCATAGATTCTATCTTCTTTGGATCAACCAATAATCCATCCTTAGAAATAACTCATCCTACGAATGCCACACCTTATGACCAAAATTTCACACTTAGAAGTTTGACATACAACTGATTATCCGATAATGTCTTCAGACCAATCAAAGATATCTTTTGTGTTCTTCCTCAGTCCATGAGTAAACTAATATATCATCATAAAGACTACCATAATCTGCCCAAAATATGTCTTAAACACCTGATTCATCAATCCCATAAAGAAAACAGAAGCATTCATAAGACCAAATAATTTAACCAAGAATTCACAATATCCATACCGAGTTCTGAAAACCGTCTCGATCATACATCTGCCTTTCTATTCTTCAACTACTGGTACCCTGACCTCACGTCAATCTTGAAAACCACTTGACATCTTACAACTGATCAAATATCTTACCAATACACGGATTAGAATTTTAATTACGGATTGTCACCTCATTGAGTTACCAATAATCAATATGATTCTAACCTCTCAACCTTCTTTCATATAATATCATCAGAGCACTCCACAGTGCAATACTAGACCAAATATTTTCCTTATCCAACAAATTCCGCAGTTCAATCTTCAACTTTCTTAACTCATCAGATGCCATACCATATAGTCATATCGAAATCAGATATGTTTCTTATCCATCTCAGTCTCTTTAACAATCAGGAACCCTTCAGACATAAGGTAAGTCTTGGTGGAATCATCACCCCAATATATAAATTATGACTCGCCCTCAGGCTTAAACTTCATAATCTTATTTAAAACAATCCACTGTAACATGATGGCATGATAACCAGTCCATACCCATTTTAATATCGAATCATCCAAAAGTAATCAAATAACTTAAATCCTTTAAACACTTGGTTTGTTACCAAATATTCACATGTATATACCCTATATACAAGTCACTCATGTTCACAAGCATACACAATAATTCTGTTTTGTCAACCGAACTTTAGTGAAGCACATGCCAAGTTCAGTCGTAATTTATCTTTCAGAAATAGGTCAAACACATCCAATGCATTCCATACATCACTTAAACTCAACTCCTTTACATATTCCAATATCTCAGAGTCTCAGAATTTACCTCAAATCGCCAATAATCATCTTACCAAGCTTTTCTCTTTGAGCTTGCTCAACTGTGAACTCATCTAATAAATCCGACTTTCAAAATGACACTTAAAATGTTTCTAATTTGTTCTTCCTCCCTTACTCATCTCAGAGTTATTAGGCATAACGATCATATCCTCGCATACTATTATATCAGACCTATGCACACTAAATATGTAACACATAGAAGAGGACAAAGACATGACAAATCCTATGCTCCATTATACATAACACATAATTCAAACTCAACTTAAGTTTGTCAGATTAAGAGCTCTGGAAACCTATAGCTCTCATAAACTTATAGCTTTGATAACACAAAGCTCAGATAACCTTATAGCTCTGTTAACCTAGAGCTCTGATACCAACTCTGTCACGACCCAAATTCGGGCCGCCGACACGGCGCTGGATCACGCTCTCCAAACCGAAGAGCCGTGGTCCAACCAGCCTCATACATACACACATATCGAATCGCAGAAGCGTAATTCAAATGCAGAAGCGTAAATTCATATATTACAAATATGATACAAATATTCTCATACATAATACTTACAATTATGCTTGCAAAATTCTAAAGTCATACAAATCCAGGATTTACAATATATACAATGGAGCGACTCTACTAGATCAAAAAGAGAAATACTATCTGGAGACTTCTAGCAACCCGAGAAGTAGACGATGATCTCAAACATATAAACAACAAAGACTCTCCAGACATCACGATCCTTAACTTTTGTCACCTGTGGAGGAGGGGGTAAGTACTTGGAAGTACTTAGTAGAGGATATTAAAACTAACCTATAATTAACTAACCAACCACATACATTGACACAAATTCATGCATAGACAAATGTTCCAAATTAACATTTAGCACATCACAAGTAATTCAATCGTAAATAAAGACGAATTCATAATCATACACATATGCATATTCCGATCCGAATAGGTATCTCGAATGCCATATCATATTCATATATCGTACACATAGACACGTTTCGATCCGAATAGGTATCGCGAACGCCAAAACATGGATGGACTTCGGATAGGTCTAGAATGTGTCACTCCTTCTCACAACACGAGGATACCATAACTTATAACGCTTTCATAATCAAACTCCGCCGGCCATATCATAATCATAACAAATCCAATGTATCCTCAAAACATGTGCACATGTGCCAACATCCCCGATTGGTCACGGGTAGACCTCATCGTCCGCCATCTCACAAAACTGACTCACACATATCATACACAAATTCATGATCTCAAATCATAACTTCATAATCCAAAGACTCATGATTTCCAAAACCATGCATAAACCAAAAATCATCAAAGCACACAAATCAAAGACTCACATTCACAATCCATCAAATCACCACATAATCACCATATCATAACAAAGCCACAAGTTATAATAAACAATGTTAGCCAAAACAGAGGTTAGGGATAATATCGCCCTACCTTAACCAAATTGTCCAAATGCTCCAAAAGTTTACACATACCACTTCACGATCCACGTTGCTCAAATGCCAAGGTGCGATCAACTAAATAATAAGAATAACCTTCTATCAAACATCATCCTCTCAACACAAGGAAAATGATGAAAATCATACTTAAGTCCTTAATATCAAACCCTCACACAAAGTCTCCAAAAATATATAAAAGTTCTCTAATCTCTTTACTAAAGTCTAAATCATCATCAACCCTCCTCAAATCATCAACCAAACCTCAATATCCTCATATGCTCTTCATTAAGGTTTTATCTTAAGATTTTTCAAAATATACACAATAGTTCTCTAATCACAACTTCAACATATATCAACACCTATAACTATTATATCATCCATTTCAACCATCAAAACTCTCAAACTCCAAATCATTCAAAATCATAAAAGTGCTCAAATCCTTACCAACTTACACCTAATTCAAGATAAGCTCAAGCCCAACACTAAATTTCAATAAACCTAAGTCTAGAATTTACTTACCAATCCACAAATCCAAGGTGAGACTTATTCTCCTTCTTCTCCTCTCCTACGTCCTCCTCGTCTCTCTCTCTCTCTCTCTCTCTCTTTCTTCTCTTTCAAATGAATGAACACAATGAAACCCACTCATAACCTCCCTTAGATATTTTCTCTCAACTTTCCATAAATGGAAAGTCTTATCCTCAAGTTTATTCCACTTTGGTCCTCAATATTTCAAGTCATTATAATGGCACTCCTAACTCTCTCTTAACTTCTAATAAGTCCTTAAATCAAGCCTTAAGCCATTTTGCCACATTGCTCACCATTTGGCAAATTCTTTCAATACCGATGAAAATTGTACCTAAAACCGAGCTCCTAAGAACTTTCCCATGATCCCACTAAATAAATCTTCAATTGTAAAAACATAAATCATTAAAGTTGTAGTCCTAGATGTTATGAACATCCTCGAATTGGAATCACTCCAATCGGAGGTTGTATGAGGAAGTTATGAATTTTCTAAGAAAAGTGGACGCAGCTGGCCTTACGTAGCGCCGCTACGGGCCGCTAGGAGCGAGTGGCCAAAATCACATAGCGCACGCTATGTTTCATAGCGCCGCTACAGTGTCACTATTTCTAACCCAATCAAAATTTGCTAAAAACTCTAAAATACAAGGCTCAAATCCAAAAACTCAAAACACGAATGTCGTAGGCTAACGTATTACGGACTTACTCGACTTGAAATCATCTAAATTGGAGTTCACACGAAAAAGTTATTCATATTGCCCCAAAGGTCGACGAATTAATCATAACAGTTCTAACATCGATCAAAACAAAATAACCAAAGGTCGGACCAAGTGGTCACGACCAATACAAATTTAGCGAGGGTCGTAACATAACCCAATCGACAAAGAAAAGGCAGCTAACTTCGAAATAGCTCGAGTTTCTCGAGAAAGAAAAGGCGGTTGATTTTTCTGGGATTTCAAGGTCAGGGATGGAGATGGAAGACAAAGACGATTGGTGGCTTGGAGGGATGGGTCCGGATGGCCTACGCAAAAGGAGGACAGAGCAGAAGGGAGCAATAGACAAAGAGGAACATGAGGGGGGAAAGCAGTTCTTCCTGGCGGTAATTTTGAGGTCGAGGTCGGGGAACACATTCGTCATGGTTAATTTTTCTTGGATTTCGAGGTCAGGGTTGGAGACGGAAGACAAAAACGATTGGTGGCTTGAAGGTTGAAGACATTGTCGGGGAACACATTCACCACCGTCGTTGGTTTTGATTTAGGTCAGAAGGAGGGTTGGAGGCTTGGAGGTTGAAGACAACGGGCTTCAGAGGTTTTTTTGACAAGAAGGGTATTATCGTCAATCCAGGTAAATTTTTCACCGGAAACAACTCTGGCGTCGGAATGAGGGACTAATTATCTGTGTTCTTTTGAATAGTAGGGAGTCAAAGAGTAGTTTTAGAATAGCAAGGACTAAAACGGTTGAATCACCAAAGTAGAGGGACTTTACCCTAATTTTCCCAAAAGATTACCCATTACAAAACTGTGTACATTAATTGTTATATCGTTTTAACCGAGTAAACTATTATAAAAACATGTTATACAAATATTTAAAGTTATAAATAATTAGACTCGAAATGTTTTAATTAAATTAAATAATTCTATACGTTCATGGGTGACAACAACATGACGGTCGCTGATTAACAAGGTTTTAAAAAATGTGGTATGACCGATGGTTCGACCAGTTGGACTGCAAATCATGACCCAAAATGTTCTGGGTTCGACCAGAAAAATGGTAATCTTACGAACTGCCCAATTTTCCCAGAAAATCGGGATGGACTGGGCAGTTCGACTAGAAATTTGATATTTTATATATTTTTTGTAAAATTTGTAGATTATTTTCCTATATACCTATCTATATTTGAAAAAATTACATTAAAGTAAATATATATAATTTTGATCTGACCGATAATTGCGCCGGTCAGACCGGTTGACTTAAGATCGGACCCAAATCCGAGTCGACCTCCAGGTTATTTTTTAAAACCCTACTGATTAATGAGTTAGGACCGGGCCAAATGTTAACAAGATGGGCCCAGTTGAACAACCATGTCCTTCCTTTTAACGTGCAATAGACGATGGCCTTTATTCGAATCCTGACAGGTGTTGGAGGAACCCGCATGTCGTTTTACGACTGTTGGGTATATGTACTTGATTATGACATACGAGTCGGGGCACGTGAACAATGATCATGAACAGTACTCGTATACAGTACTCGTAAATAGTACCTGTGAATAGTACCCATATACAATACTCGTAAGCAGTACCTGTGAACAGTACCCGTATACAGTACTCGTAAATAGTACCTGTGAACAGTACCCGTATACAGTACTCGTAAACAGTACCTGTGAACAGTACCCATATATAGTACTCGTAAACAGTATTCTGCTACAGTACTTGTGAATAGTAACCATACTCGTGAACAGTACCGTATCCGTGAACAATACTGTACACGTGAATAATAACTTTCAGATTATAGTCGAGGCAAGTGTTAGACACTTTCTCCGTAAGACGATATTGCCCCGTATTTTTCAGTGCACTACGGACTACGGCAATCATCCCCAAGATACAACGACTATTCGGGCGTTTCCAAGAATATTGCACACGTTTCTCGAAACTTTCGGGCGAACCCTTATATACCCAGAACTTTCGAACTCTCATGTCCTAATATGAAGACGACTTCCTAAATAGGCCTGTCGTCACGATATATAGGACGTTGAGATCGAATTTTGGGATGGATCAAATGAGAGGGGGAGACGCCTATTTATAGGCGAGAAAGGTCGGTTACTATTCACTGCTATAGTAACTTACTATTCCTTTTTCGTCTGCTACAGTAACCGGTGGCTGTCACTATTCATGCTACAGTACCGAGTTACTATTCATATGAATTGTAGCCAACATAAATAGTGACCGCCGTTATTTGAATAGTACTCGGCCGATATGAATAGTAACTACTCTGATGAATAGTAACTGTCCTGATGAATAGTAATTATCCCGATGAATAGTACTCTCCTGATGAATAGTAATTATCCTGATGAATAGTACTCTCCCGGATAAACTATCTCATACGACCTTCTCGGGTGCTGGGTGCACCTCAATGTACCCAAGTACCTGCTTTGGTACTAAATCCCAGCCCAGCCCCGACCTCAGCCCCGTGCCCGTGTCCGTACCCATGACTTTGGGCTTTGGACTACCATTGGGCTTCATTCACTTTCCAACAACAGGCACAATAAATTGCTATCTGTTTGGGGCTCTAGCTACCAGATCTTTGCTAGTAAAAATAATGTTTTTAAAAAATGCGGTTCGACTGGCTGGCAAACCGGTCAAACTACCAAACATTCTCAACAACGTCCCAGTTTTGACTCAAAAAATGCTCTCCATACAGGCCACCCAAAAAAGGTTGAGCCGGACGGTTTTGACCAAAAACGGACCGCCTAAAACCCGACTCAACCATTTTTTGGTTTCAAATTAAAAAAAGGCAAAAATGACGGTGTTTTTTTTGTAAGAAAAAATGACGGTGTTTGGGATAGAAATCGGGTGCATCCACGACTTGAGGGCCCTATCTCGTATTTCCTCCTCCAATATATAGACCACCCTGGCATGACTAAGGCTATTAACTAATGCCTTAATGGCAAAATGATAACATTAGCACTACTTGGTGCATACTTAGTGCTTATAGCACTTATCGAATAGAAAATGACAACATAGCACTAAGTGGTAAGTAGTGCACATAACACTTCCTACGGCAAATACGAATTGCCCTCTTGAAGCTGGTTGAACTGACTTTTGACAACATTATCTCCCAGTCACTCTGATCGTAAGATAGTTGTTGAGCATATCAATACTTGCTTGATAAACATTATCTGTAATTTCAGATGTATTTGATAAACTGACTTTATGATTACTTGGTTGAATATTTTGGCAATACTTGCTTTAGATAAACATCATCTGTAATTTTAGATGTATTTGGTAAATTATGATAGAATACAAATTTTACTTTAAAAAAATAGTTTTACTCTATGCTCGACAAATGAAGTGATCAGTTGAGTAGCCGTAAGTCTCTATCAAGATTTTTTGTATCCATTTGGTACAACATGTTGGAAAAATGGAGCAATTATGTGTGAATTTCGTACAACTAAATATATTTTGAGTTTGCGTGGTTTAAAGGTGGTTTACTTCTTTGTAAAATGAAATAAATGACAATTGTAGATTCCTGTATTTTTTTCTGCGTTCATAAACAATAGTATCTGAAACAAATGTTTTTTTCCTTGATTCCAATTATTGCTAATTGGTCGTGAATATAAAGTGGCTTTGAAGGTATTTATCCATTGTCAATCTTTTTACCTCTTCTACACCAAAGCCCTGTGGAGATTGAAGGCTAATCATGAATGCATTTTTATTTCACCTTCAGATTGAGGGCTACCCTTTTGGAGCTCATTGACCCGAATAATGAGATCCTGATTTGTACGTGCTATGAGGACTCCTTGAAGAATGATCCAACGTGTAGCCAGTCACTGACAAGGTTAATTGTTTTACATAAAGTCGGGTATGTTCACGAAAATGTTTGTTCTCCTTTGTTTATTTCTTCTTTGGTATTTTTTTGATTCCATTTTGCTCTATTCGGAATAGTCCAAACTACTTTAGCATTTTCATCCTTTTGGTTCTCTTGTTTGATTGCTACTATTTTGTGCACTAATAAAAAAAGTTCTGGTGGGTTGAGACTGTCTCCGACAAGATTTACGTTGCAGTGGTAGTTGAATAACACTCCAGCAAAAAGGCCTGCCCAATGCGTTACACCTAGTTAATTCTTAAGGTCCAAAAAATTTAAAGGTATTTCCTACTTTCTTTTTTCTACCAGACAACTCTTGCACATTCGTCTTGTTAATTAAGAAGCAATTCCCACTAGGGAATTGCTGAGTCAAGTCTCTTGTTTTATTCCCTAAGTGCTTGGAGCACCAGTAGTGTTGAGTTGTGGCAAGAATTCGAGGGCTAGCGTCCGTTGGCACCCCAGCATACGCTTGGGGGGTCCAGAAGCGAAGGCCAACATTCGCTGGATACCCAGCGTCCGCTGGGTGATACTGCTGCGACAGAATCTCCTAATCAGCTCGGGACTCGTTTTGCACTCCTAGTTTGACCTAGATAGATTTTTTTGTATCTCAAGTGTTGTCCACTATTAAGGACATGTTACTAGGGTTTATGTAAGGCTTTGTGACTCGGTTCCCATCAATAAAAGTTCTCCTTTCTCGCTGTGGACGTAGGCATTAGGCTGAACCACGTTATATCCTTGTGTCCGTATTCTTTTGCTGCGATTTTGTTCCCGCGTTGGTGTTGTGCAATTCTAACAACTGGTATTAGAGCTTTTTTTGGTGAGAGGAAGATGGACGGCGCAAAGTTTGCTCTTGTGAAGTTTGATGGTTTGTCGAATTTCGGGCTGTGGCAAAGGCATGTCAAGGATCTCCTCGTGCAACAAGGGATGGTTGTCGCACTCTCGGAGAATAAACCCGAGAAGATGGGGGACCAAGAGTGGAAGGAGATGGAGGTCAAGGCGGTGGCGACAATTCACTTGTGCTTGACAGACAACGTGATGTATCACGTGATGGATGAGGAGTCACCAGCTGAGGTATGGAAGAAACTGGAGGCAAGGTACATGTCTAAGTCTTTGTCGAACAAGCTTTATCTTAAGCAACGGTTGTACGGGCTAAAGATGAAGGAGGGCTCAGATTTGAGCCAACATATTAACAATTTCAGTCAGCTAGTGAGCGACTTGAGAAAGGTTGATGTGAAGTTCGAGGAGGAAGATAAGACGTTGTTGCTCCTGAATTCCTTACCTGGTTCCTATGAGAATTTGGTTACAACTCTGACAGTGGGAAAAGAGTCCCTAGAGTTGGAGGAGATCACAAGTGCTCTTTTAGGGTTTTATCAAAGGAGAAAAATCGGAGATGAACGCCCAGAAGCGCTGGTTGTGAGGGGTAGCCATGGAGGAAAAGATGGAAAGGGATCCAAGTTGGGGTCAAGGAGGTTTAGGGGAAATTGCTATGAGTGTGGTGAAAAAGGCCACCTGAAAAAGGATTGTCTAAGAAAACCTCGGGATCGCGAAGGAGGGTCGGGTTCCATGAATGTTGCCTCAGGTTCAAACTGGGCGGATGGTAACTATCTTTCTGTTTTGTTAGGTCCAAAGCATTCGAATTCCTGGATTTTGGATAGCATCTGTTCCTTTCACATGACGCCCAAGAGAGGTTGGTTCGATACGTACAAGTTCGTTGATTCAGGGATGGTGACTATGGGTGATGGTTCTGCTGCTAAGATCATCGGCATAGGAGATATCCGAATCACGATGTGGGATGGTATCGTGGTAAAGTTGTGTGGAGTTAGGCATATTCCGAAGTTGGAGAGGAATTTGATCTCATTAGGAGCCTTAGATTATGGCGGGTACGGCTACAAGGTAGTAGGTGGTCTAATCGAGGTGGAGAAGAATGTTGTGGTGGTGATGAAGGGTGAAAGAGATATTCGGAATTCCTACAAGTTAGTGGGGCGCACTGCTGTAGATGGAGTCACATCCTTGTGTTCTGAGGGAGAGACAAGTAGCTCAGGTCATGTGAAGTTGGTTCGCGTGAGGGATCAAAGGCTCGACATGGATGGTTTGAGTAGAGTTGGGATTTGCGGAGACATGGATAGCAAGTTATGGTCGCTTTGTGGAGGCATGGTTGGCGGGGAGTCAAGGTTGTCTCGGAAAAGCTTTGTTAGCTGGGCCCTGCTATGGTTGTCTAAAGGGATGTGCACGTCAAAGATGTCTGGTTGGCTTGGCATTGGGCATGTAAAGCCATTGGTAACATCACGCGCGAGTCAGGTATCTCACTTAAGGCTGAACTTTGGTGTTCGAAGCATATTGAGGGTTCTACTAGGTGGAACAAAAGGTTGCCCATTGTACGCTATAGCAGATAGCGTTGGTTTGTGACAAGGTGATTTGGCAGAAGAGCAGTTCGAGGTTGCAGAGCATGGGGCTGACCGGATAATAGAGGGTACGTCTCATAGGCGGAGTCTTTGTCAAGGTGGAGTTTGTTGAAGTTCGGGTGGAGCTTCATGGTTTCTCGCACGAGATGATTTCTCGCCAAGGTGGAGATTGTTGAGTTGTGGCGAGAATTCGAGGGCCAGCGTCCGCTGGGGGGTCCAGAAGCGAAGGCCAGCGTCCGCTGGGTGATGCTGCTGCGACAGAATCTCCTAATCAGCTCGGGACTCGTTTTGGACTCCTAGTTCGACCTAGATAGGTTTTCTTGTATCCCAAGTGTTGTCTACTATATAAGGACATGTTATTAGGGTTTATGTAAGGCTTTGTGACTCGGTTTTCATCAATAAAAGTTCTCCTTTCTTGCCGTGGACGTAGGCATTAGGCCGAACCACGTTATATCCTGTGTCCGTGTTCTTTTGTTGCGATTTTGTTCCCGTGTTGGTATTGTGCGATCCTAACAAGTAGTGAGTCGAGTAGTTAACCACTTAGGGAAGTAGTGGGCTAGTGGGTCACTTCTTCTCTTTGTGGAGTTATGAATATGTAACTGTGAATCTTGTTTGTGGTATGTAAGGAAATTATTATCATTTGCCTGAAATATCTCTAATATCTCCAATCCGATGGCCCGGAAGCGAACAACCCCATTGGAGAACCCCAATGGAGAATCCGCCTACCGCTTCTTCCACCTCCAAGGAGGAAGAATCTGGTAGCGAGGAGGAGGAAGTGCCCGAAAAACCCGTCGGAGAAGTGCAGAAGGAAGAAGAAGACAAAGACGAGGAGGAAGAAGAGGACGAGGAGGCGACACCGGAGCCGGAGAAGAATACCCGAAAGCCCCTTCCTTCGGTGACTGAGTTAGACTCGGTGTCCGATCATAAAACTGAGGTGCCCAAGGCTGTGGTGAAACCTAATGTGAAGCCTGTTGCGATGAAGGTCATAGATCCACATGTAAAGGTAGATCCCGATTGAAGCTGTTATCAGAAATTGAAGCAAAGGTAGATCCCGATTTTCTTGATGTCCTTTACATCAAAGTCCTGCAACATATGATCAGTGCATGCTATGAGCTTATGATTAATGATTTACCTACTGGTCTTTGATTGAATAAGTTTTCTAAGCTCAGGGTTTGCTTTGAGCTGTTCCTTATTCTCTTTTTGTGTGCATTTTCTTTGTTATTGTATTTTATTTTCTTTTCTCTCTAAATTGCAGATTACGGAGCTCCTACCCCTTCATAAAAAGTTTGTGGACTTGAAGAAACAGTTGGAACTTAAATCATATGACCTTTCATTGTTCCAGGGCAGAGCTGAGCAAAATGAGCACCACAAGGTTTTGCATCTATTATGGGATAAACATTTTTGTACTTTCTCATTCTTAGGCTGCTTCCTCCAAAAACTTTTGATCGTATAATTGACACATTTTGCTCTGAATCTTCGATCCACTTACTATGCAGCAAAACTTTGGGGGGCCCTTAAAGGATTTGGTTTCTCATGTCTCCGTGAGCTTTGTCGTTTTGAGGAATAACTCTAGCTCCTCCACATGTAACTGTCAGCTTTCTTTCTTCCATCTGAGTTTTCTTTGCTCCCTAAAGCAATTCCGCACCTTTCCTCGAGATAATACTCCTCCATCCCACAACTCCTATCAAAATTCACCGAGAAGGTGAAGACGACGAAGGCGGTGGAGAAGGTGAATTTTTATAAGAGTTCTGGGATGGAGGAGTATATCTTAGTCACGGTGCGAAATTGCTTAGTTAACCGTCTGGGATGGAGGAGTATTCCCCATAGAGGATAACTTAGTTAATAGAATTATAATGGGGACATCTATAATTAGGTCACGGTGCGGAATTGCTTCAGGGAGCAAAGAAAGCTCAAATGGAAGAAAGAAAACGACAGTTACATGTGAAGGAGCTAGATTGTATTGGTTTATATTTTCGAGCAGCTGCTGCAGCTGGATCCCGCTCAGACATCATTTCTGAATCACTCACACGAAAAAACAGGTCTCAATTTGAGCACACCACTAAGGAATGATCAAGTTGATATATCTGGTATTCTGCTTAAGTTTTATTACAAATAAGTCTTGGACTGCAAAATAATATGCAGAACACCAGCATAAGTACTAGGAATTAAAATGAAAGGACCCCGTTGGATACATTACGAATTGAAGGCTTTAAATATGATGAAAATTTCCTGCTTGAAAGTCAAAGTTCAACTTATCATCATACCGTAAATTGGCTGAACCCGGCATATACACGAAATTCTATGTTACCTGACATTATTGAGTTATTTTAAAGGCCATCTGAACAATTTTTCATCCCCTTGTGCATCAATTTAAACTCAAAAAGGGATTCCAACCATTCTTGCCAACAGCTTTGACCTCTCTTTTAAGATCAAATGAACATATTTTGCTTTGTTGATGTATAAACTTCACCCTATTACCACCTATCTGTTTCCCTTTTGAAGCATGCTACTACTATAGATGCATGTGATTTACATAAAAAACATATTTATCTTGAATCTCCATGCGTCAATTGATACGCAGAATCCTTTTGGTGTATAATGGTACTATATTTTGGCGTTTTGACCCGCAGACAAGGAGATTTAAAAGTTCATTTCAGAAGGTTACTCACCAGAATGTACACATCCCGACCCTGCAATAGAAGAGCTCATATTAGTAAATTAAGAAGATAGAGAACAGTATAAAGTATCCATTATTGTCATGAGCAGAATAGTTTAATCGCAAGATTACAGTTACAGGAAGGGCATGAATAGCTACTAAGAGAGTCCGACGAGAAGACAGAGACTGATTCAGTGATGATGGTTAGTTCATTCCATAAAACTGATTTCATTTGTTGATGCAGGATGGAGAAAAATTAACAAGAGAACAGATAGAGGACGAGGTTAAAAAATAAAGAAGCTGTTGAAAGTATGACCATCAAGTCAAGGAAGATTCGGCGGATCCAAA
>SOPF01026320.1:23653-70313 GCA_012979155.1 Hypericum perforatum | reverse complement strand
ATCATAATACAATTAAGCTAATTATTCACTCAATTACAATTTCCACAGAAGCACATGCTGAAGATGAGGGTACCTCTTTTTTTTATTTCAAATTTCTGTTTGTTTTATTTATACAGTGATTCGATTTTTCTGCCAGAACAAATCTAAGATCATTCCATGGTTAACTCATCATATACCAATTTTCTGAAATAATCCATTCTCGTTGCATTCAACCTTTCCACTGATATTGCTTTGTACCAGTAGAACAAGCAAGCTGAAAGTAAGCATGATATCAGTGATTGAATCCATGTGTGTGTAAGAATTAATTTGAAGCCGCTGATTGCTAGTTTGATGTTTATCAGAATTCCCAGACGAAGTGGATACTCCTCTTGATATTCCTGCTAGGAAGCGTTTTGTCAAGTACAGAGGTCTCAAGTCTTTTAGGACCTCCTCATGGGATCCCAAGGTAACATATTTCTTTATTGCTTTATTGTGAGTATATGTTAGTCTGGTCTGTGGTTGGTTATCAAGTTACGTTTTCTCTCAGGAGTCGCTGCCACAAGATTATGCCAAGATTTTTGCCTTCGATAACTTTACAAAGACTCAAAAGCATGTCTTTGCCAATGCTTTACGACGAGAGGAAGAGCACAGAGATGACTGTATTCCGGCAGGTCAATATGCAAGTCTCCATATAAAGGCAGTATCTGTTGTAGTTGCTTCCAAGTTATGTGCATCTGCCGCAACTAAGCCTCTACTAGTGTGTGGCCTTTTGCAACACGAGTCAAATATGTCCGTACTTCATTTTAGGTAGGTTACAGCGATGATGGATGTCTTAACTTTGTTTTGAATATATGGTTCCAGAAAATAACAGAAGAGTTTTACATGCCTTATTATGTCTTCGCAGCATAAAGAAACGTGAAACATACAAAAGCTCCTATCAAGTGTAAGGAGGAGCTGGTCTTTCATGTTGGATTTCGTCAATTTGTTGCAAGTTAGTAATAATCTTGGTTTCCTGTGATTTGTTGTGTCTGTTGGTACTTATGGTATCTCTTATCCTTTGCCAGGCCAATATTTTCCTCCGACAATTTTAACTCAGAGAAGAACAAAATGGAGAGGTTTCTTCACGCTGGATGCTTTTCCGTAGCATCAATATTTGCACCAGTATCTTTTGCTCTTCCTTTGATAGAGTTGAAGAATGATGATAGTGGTGTTGTCTTGACCGTTGCTGCTGTTGGCTCGTTGAAAAGCATCGATTCAGACAGGATAGTATTGAAGAAAATTATCGTGACTGGGTAAGAGTTGTGCTGATTCTTTGTTAAAAATGCTTTTATATTTCTGAAGAAGCCGATCAGGTTATGTCTCTTTGGTGAAAAAACCAGTAGGTGGTTTCATAGTATTCTGTTGATCTATCAAGTGCTTTGATATAATTACAGGAAGAGTGCCTTTGAGGTCATAGGCAGCAGATTGCTCAATCTGCAATTCTAGGTAGGATGTTAGGTATCAACAGATTGTTAACTTATTTCAAATAGAGATTCATGAGATTATTTGGTGTACACTGTGAACTGAACTATCAATTTATCTCTGGTCTCTTGGGGCAGTTGTTAATCATGAATTTGCATAATGCTTGTAACTTGTGAGATTAGGACAGGAATTCAGCACCTCAGCATCCTATGGAGGTGATCATGATATAGAAGCACATATTAAACACTGTTTAGCTACTGTAGTGTCGTATCTACACCCAGTTGCTAATAGAAGTGTCTCCGTGCAACACATTGTTGCTGAGAGTCGAGTCATGTTTTACTTGGGTACTATTTAATTGTTTTTCTGAGGGCCTGACTCTTAAGGAGCTTGTCAGAGGCTTATCTCTAACATCTCAATCACTGGTTTCTTCTTTTATTGATGCAGCTACCCCCAGAGAATATCTAAATTGAAGGCCACCGTTAGATTTATGTTCCATAACCCAGAGGATGTAAGATGGTTCAAGGTAAATGCAGACAGAGGGACCCTCCTGTTATTCAATATCTGAAAAGAGAAAAAAAAAATTCATGGAGTTGGTACTTAAATCTGGGTTCTTAAATCATTCTGAACTGTTGTACTTGCAGCCGATTGAAGTGTGGACCAAGGGTGGTCGTCGGGGTCGGATTAAAGAACCTGTTGGTACTCATGGTTGGTATTCTCTTCTTACCTCTGAGCAACATTCAGTGGGCACATTTTCGTTAGGACTTAGAAATGCTAAAATCTTCTGCCATACCTACTTCCCTCGAACATTTTGGATTAGCCTTTCTGCTTATTGTGGCAGGGACATTGAAATGCTTGTTCAACGGGGTCGTACAGCAGCACGACACACTTTGCATGAGTTTGTACAAACGTGCTTATCCGAAGTGGCCAGAACAAAAGTTCCAAATCCGTGATGGGGGACCCAATGTCTGGTACACTCACTGCTGTTGCTGACACAAGGAGACAGCCATGTCTGCTGGAATGAAGCTCTGGTTCAGATTGTCAACCTCTTTTCGTTTCTTCTGTCGAAGCTCGCGCTTTGCAAGCGCTAAGCGTCTGCTTTGCTTGCTATTACTTTGTAGTACATCTCAAACTCTAGGGACCTCCATTTTAGCTTTGTTGAGGGCGGAAACATAATTACGAGTGTCGTAGATTAAATTATTTATGTTTTCGTGTGCCCCGAAACAACGGAGATGTTCTGTCCAATTTATTATTTATGGTATTACGGGCCAGCTATAATTTTTTTGCCTCATGATTTATATAATCTTGTTGTTTTCTCGTGATCATGTTATAAGTTTACTATCCAAATCCACTTCGAGCATCTATTTTATAAGTATGGGTAAAGGTAGCAGTTCCAAATGTATTTGAACTAGGACACGGGTGCCCAAATTCAGTGTTTTAAAAAACAATCGGGATTCAGGGCAGGTCGTTTTTATGTTTAAAAATGGGGTCCGGTCAGATCGGTCATTTTTCTGGCAGATCAGACGGTTCACACAAAAAATGTAGTCGGACCAGTTGGTTCGCCAAAAAAATTGGTTTTTTAATATATATATTTTTAACAATTTATAAATTATTTACCTATATTTCTATACATATTCCAAAAAATTACTTAAAAATCAGAAAAAAAAACAAATCTGGTCTGACAGCTATTGGACCTGTTCAGACCAACTAACCCGATGGTCGGATCCAATTCTAGATCGATCTCCAGGTCATTTTTTCAAAACCCTGCCTAATTTCATCAACAATCATGGAAGGCCCAAGCAACCTTTGATATTAACTATGCCTCATGATGGCCTACGCATCGATTGAATGGGCAGCCAAGACTCAAGAGAATAATAACATGCCCTTAGGCCCCTCGGATTTGAAAAAATTTATGTTTTAGTCCCTCTATTTTTTTATTATCATTCAACCCTTCAAATTTGTGTAAAGTGTATATTTTAACCCCTCTCGTCAGAATTCAATAATTTCTCCTGTAAAATTGAAACTGAGATACAAATACCATTTTTCTAAAAAAATTAATTAAACTCTTTTTAAAAAAATCATCATCTGAACATCCTAAAAAACCTAAATTCCAATCAATCAATTCGAACCATGACTTCCAGCTCCCAATTCGGATCACAGGCCACCGATCCAGAGAAGCCCAAGAAAAAGAAGAAGCAGGATCGACTCGAACAGGAGCCCATTGATGTCGCCTCTCAGATCTCCAACTCGAAGAAGCCAAAGATGAAAAAGAAGCGGGGCTGATCCCAAACGAAGCCCCAAGATGTTGTCCTTTCTGTCAATCCACGTTCGAAGCCGTTGGAGACGATCAGGGTCAAGGTAGAGGTAGTCTACGACTAGCTAGACCAGTCCCTTCTAATTGTGGGGTACTTTTCTTCTGCGTACGACCTGGCGAGGGCGTGGCCTGGAATTGAGTTCTATCAGAAGGTGGTGGAGACTAAAGTAAAATGTTGTCACCGCCTTGGCCTCCATCTCCTTCTACTCTTGGTCCCCTATCTTCTCGGGCTTCTTCTTCGAGAGTGCGACAATCATCCCTTGTTGCACGAAGAGATCCTTGACATGCCTTTGCCATAACCCAAAATTCGACGAATCGACGAACTTCACAAGGACAAACTTTGCACTGTCCATCTTCCTCTCATCAAAAAATCTTGGGCAAATTCCCCTCACGTCCCTCTCCTTTGCTTAAATTACTATTTTCATCCCCACTGTTTCAAAAAAGATAATTTCGTCCCCCAGATTTGATTAAATAACACCCTAAGGTCCCTGGTGTCGGAATCGGAAAATTTTTCTGGCAACTATGGACTTGAAATATTAATTTTGCCCTTTAGTCAAAAATTAAAAAAAACTAAGTAAATTAAGGGGGAGTTCGGAAGAGGAAGAAGGAGGAGGAAAGAGGATAAGGAGGAGGTAGGTGGGTAGAGGAGGAGAAAGAGGAGTCTAGAAGAGGAGGGGGGAGAAGGAGGAGTTAGGCAGAGGAGGAGGCCGGAGGGAGGAGGAGGTAGGCAAAGGAGAAGGCCGGAGGGAGGAGGGAGAAGGAGGAGGAGGTAGGAGGAGGAGGAGGAGAGTGGAGGAGGAGAAAGACTAAAGAGCAAAATTGACATTGCAGGTCCTTGGTTGCCGGAGAAATTTTCCGATTCCGGCACCAGGGACTTTAGGGTGTTATTTAATCAAATCCGGGGGACAAATTATCTTTTTTGAAACAGTATGGATGAAAATAGTAATTTAAGTAAAGGAGAGGGACGTGAGAAAAATTTACCCAAAAATCTTTGATACCAGTTGTTAGGATTAGGAACACAACAATACGGGAACAAAGTCACACAAAGAATATGGACATAAGATATGATATACTAAAATTCATTGAATTAGTTATTCTTTATTTATCTAAAAATATATAAACTACACTTTTTTTGGATTGCTTATTATTTTTTGAGAAACATTTAATATTTTTTGGTTTATTTAATTTTTCGGTATTAACTAGGCATTAATACAAAGAGTAAATTACATCTGGCCCCCTGTGGTTTGGGGAATTTAACTCTGCCCCCCTCATTTGCAATTCGAAAGGAGGAGAGGGGAGGAGGAGGGCGGAGTAGGAGGAGGGTGGAGGGGGAAGAGAAAGAGAAAGGACGAAGGAGGAAGAGGAGAGAGAGTGTTTTAGGTCAGGAGTATATTTGTCATTTCCAGTGGCCTCTCGCCAAAAAATTCTCCAATTCCAGCTTCAGGGGCCAAATGGTACAATTTCGTCATACTAAAGGGACTTTTTAATCAAATTGCAAATGGAGGGGGCCAGAGGTAAATTTCCCAAACCATAGGGGGCCAGATGTAATTTACTCTAATACAAAAAGTCAAAGTTGAAAGGCATTAAAATTTCTTTGTATAGAGCAAAATATATGAACTTTTTCCAGTTTTTTGGGTTAATTTTTGGGGTTACACCTAAATGTCATAAAGGGAGAAAATCTTGATTGTTATAGGTGCTCAAGTTCCATCCATTTTCTTAAAGAATATATATAAAAGTGGAAAATAATGGAGCGTGAGAAAGTTTTCCAACAATTTTAAAAAAATGAGTATATAAGTACTTCTCTTTCCTTGCACAACACTATAGCGCAATATTCTAACCCTAACCCTATTGTCACAGGCTAATTTTGCGAAAGGCCCGATCAGGCCTCGAGAGCCGAATTTGGCATATGGGAGTTAATCGTGAAGCATTCAAGAGCTTTCTAGGATTCTCCATAAAGACCTAGAATGTGATACCTCAAGAGTGGTCGGCCGATTGTACATTGTGCTACGTACTTGGGGGATGAGTTTCGGAAGTGTGTTTAAGTGTCTTTGGGTTCCCTTAGCGAATTAGTTCAAGTTCAACAAAGTCAACGCAACAAAATTCTGAATTTCGTAAATATAGTTGGTCATTTCTCGGGCAGATTGACCTTTGCATACTAAAAGAGCCATAACTTCTTCAATTTTGATCCAAAAGACACAAGGGAGTACAATTTAAAACTAGAAACATAGTCCTACAACTTAGTCATCTACAAGTTTGGTCAGAAATGAAAGGAAGTTGGTGAAAAACGAGCTCAAAGTTGCTGAGCTGCGATTGGACCACCAAGTTACTTTAGCCAATCACAAACTTACCTAAGTTAGAAGTAAAAGAAGGAGGTGAACCAAGTAGCTCATGACTTACCAGCTGTCTTCTTGCACTCAAGAAGGGTATAGAAGAGGTAGAAAACTCAGGATATGATCCACAAAAGGAAAAACAGAGAAAAGAAAAGAGAGAGTTTTAGGAAAGAGAAAGAAGCAGGTCAAAAAGTTACGACTTGATAAGTAATCTTCCTCTCCGAATCAGAACTTGACATTTTATCAGCATATAGAAAACATCTAGACCTTTCTAACGGTGTATCCCAATTGTGATTTGGATTAAGGAATCAACGGAAAATTGGTTTTTGAAGACAGAGCACGTTTCAGGGGTAGTCAGTGAGCGACGCGATGAAGATTGGATTGGTAAGTGGACTTAAACCTGGAATTAGATCATGAAATTTGGAAAGCTTATAGAGGACATCCGTACCTTTCTTGTGATATGTTTTTGTAGATTTTGGATTAGAGAATCGATGGGAAACTTGTTTTGAATCTGACATTGTTGAATAAGCACACAGCTGAGGTCGTTGAGGAAAACGTGGCTGGTAAATATATTTAGGCTCCGAATTTGGGTCGAATGTTCTGAAGTCGGTTGTATAGGACTTGATGAGCTTTCTGAATATGTATCTTATGTGGGTTTTGGTTGAGGCAAATGTCTTGTGCATGCTTTTGAAGTTCGGATAGTGTTGCTGAGTTCTTGGTTGAGTGAGTTGAATGAGAAAAGTTTGGTAAATTGATTCCTTGTATAAATGAGGTTAATTGAAGGGTCTGAGGTTAATGAGAATATGCAGGAGAGTTGAGTTTAAGTGATTTTTGGGTTGGGTTTGGGAATTTGATGTATTTGCAATGATTGTTTGCGATAGAACTTGCTATGTTCTTCGTTGATGCTCGGTTTGGCTAAAACAGAATGTTATGTGCATTTTTGGCATGAGCAACTTGTATACAGATTGTATATATATGGGATTTTGGGTAATAAGTCAAGTGTTTGAGGGATTTGAGCTATTGGTTGCATTTGGATAATTTTGCGATGATTTGCGACGATGATTTGTGAACGCACCTAAGTTGGTCGTTTTGAATCGTTGGAGGTGAATTGGTTTTGGAAACCAAGAGTTAACCTCATTATGTAATTATACATATTTGGACAGATTTTTCTGAGGTTGAAGGAACTCAACAAGTGGAAGGAGCATCGGATTGAGAATTGATGCTTTTGAGCATCGTTATCCGAGTAAGAGGATAGCACATGATAACTTTGATTGTGTCTATTGTATGTTTGTTTCAGAGTTTGATTGTGTGCATCACATGCATATGGTTTGGTCCATAATACGTTTAGACACATTTATGATTGTGTGGTGAGACATGTGACATTTGTGAACAGCCGGCTAGATTGCTAGCTTGTGGCTGATTCATTTTGTCTGATATATATATTTTAGACCGTTGGGTCATTTGTCTGATAAGATATGTGTTTTGTGAGAGAAACGAATAGGCTTTCCCGTACTAACCGGGGATGTTAGTCTATGAGCTCATAGTTTTGGAGGTATCGTTAGTGTACATTTGTAAGCTTTGGCCGGTTTACATTTGTGCACTAGTTTCTGTTATTTGTGAACGAAAGATTTGCTTGGCCATTTGGATGCCTCTATCACTAAAGAAATGGCATTAAAAAAACCTATTCATAGCTCTCTATCGGTGTGTGCGTTGATATTTGTGTTTGGTAATAGCATTTGATGATCATGCATTTTGATTTGAGTGAAGTCGAGCATAATTAAGTTCTGTTGCATGCATATATTAGCCATAACTAATATATTATGTTCTATTCCCTTGCTAAGTGTTTTCGGACACTTACCCCTTACAAATCTATTTTAGGTGCTCAGAAGTTTTAGTTTGTTTGAGTGTTCGATGTTTGTGGTACCAGCGAAGCTATTTTCTTTTGAGGGCTACTTTTGAGGTCTCCGGATGGTGCCACTATTCCCTTCTGTATAGACGCTCCGTAGTAGTAGCAATTTTGGAGATGTTTGTTGATTTTTGGTTTGTAAATTAATTCGGTTTGATTTTGTATGTTTATAAGACATGTGAGATGATTTTGTTTGTAATTTGCTTCCGCTTGATTTTTGATTGTTGTGAAATGGATTTGAGGCTTGCTAGGCCTTCATAATTGTCATTGATATGTTGCATAGTCTAGCGCCGGTCACTGACCTCAGTTTGGGTCGTGACAGAGTTGGTATTAGGGCTAAACTTAGGATGTCTTATGTGATGCTGATATGGTATTTAAGAATGCTATGGAGCATAGGATTTATCGTGTCTTGTCCTTCTTTGTCTAAGCCTGTTTTGCAGTCTTGTTAAAGTATGACTTACTCTTATAGGGAAGTTATGCCTCAGAGACGTCAGAGTACTGATGCTACTGTTAGGGAGTAAGGTGAAGGCTCCGAGCAGCCTAGAGAAGAGGCTACACCAGTTGAGCATACCACTGTTACTACAGCCGCTACTACTACAACTACCATACCGACTGAGACAAGTCAACCAGTGGCTGGTACTTCTTCTGGGCATAGAAAGTGGAGTGGTGATGAGGTTGATAGGGTGATGGTGGCGATGGAGAAGTTTATTGCCACGCAGCAGAGTCAGGTGGATAAGAAGGCTGCTATGACACCTCGAGATAATTCGTTGGTAGAGTTTTTGAGGTTGGAGCCACCTACATTCTCTGGGGTATGTGATGATCCTCAGATGTTTATTGATGAGATGGAAAAGAGATGGAAGATCTTGAATTGCGATAGCAAGAGGATGGTAGAACTCGTCGCGTTCAAGTTGACTGATGAGGCAGGGATATGGTTTCAAACGATGGAATCTATTAGCTGGACTTGGAAGAAGTTCAGTGACTCTTTATTAGATCGCTTCTTGCCAGAGAGTCAAAGGGATGCTCGTGCCTTTGAGTTTGAGAGATTGGTAAAGACTCCGGAGATGACAGTGATGGAGTATGATAAGAAGTTTTGCCATCTATCTCGCTATGCAAAGCACTTGGTGTCTGATGAAGATAAGAAGGTGAAGAGATTTATTCGAGGGCTGGATGATACGATGTTCAAGGTGATGTATCCACGTGATTTTCAGTCCTATTCAGCCAGAGTGGATTGTGCTAGGACTTTGGAGATGCGAGATAATGAACGGATTGCAAGACAGAAGCAAGCTAAGGTCCAGAGGTTCGATAGGCCACCGCAATATAGTTCGAACCAGAGTTTCGGACAGCTACAGTCTGCCTAACTTTTTGAGGGGTAGAGGATCTTATGGAGGATCTTGGAGAGGTAGTACTCCTCGTGGTTCACAAGGTGGTCGTGGCCAATTTGGTAGATGAGGTCAATCTGGTGGTTCGTGTGCCAGTTGTGGGAAGCAACACCCAGGGACACCGTGCTTCAAGCAGACGGGTGCTTGTTTTAGATGCAGAAGGTTTGGATATCAGATTAAAGATGGTCACGTAGCTAAGGCGAGACAACAGGCATAGCTTATGAGTTTATCCATTTGACCTCGAGAGCAAGATCAAAGTCCAGCTAGTCAGAGCTATCAGGGGGAGAACCCGAGTTTAAGAGGAAAGGAGCCGATGGAGCATAATAGTGGGGGTCCGGCTCGGGTATATGCTTTGACGAAGAAAGATGCTATGGCATCTAACACAGTGGTCTCAGATATACTTCTATAGAATCATCACATGCTCGAGTCTTATTTGATTCGGGGTCGACACATTCATTCTTGTCACCCCAATTTGCTGAGTTTTCTGCTAGTCCACTAGTGTCATTAGGGGAATCTTTAGAGGTGTGTACCCCTTCTGGTCATGTCATTCATGTGCATTTAGTTCATAAATCATGTGTGATGGTCATAGATGGCCATGAGATGTTGGCTAATATACATGTGTTAGACATGGATGATTTTGACGTTATTTTGGGGATGGACTGGCTATCATCGTACCATGCTATGGTGGATTGTTATAAGAAAATGGTGAGGTTTAGGCCTGAGAGTGAACCAGAATTTGTATTTCGGGGTGAGGCGACGATGGCTCCACCGAGGCTTATTTCATGTTTGAAGGTTTTGAGATTGTTGAGAAGAGGTTGTGAAAGTTATTTAGCAGTGGTTAAAGAAGTGAATGCAGATTCTGATCAGATTATTATTGAGAACATTCCCGTTGTGAAAGAGTTTCTAGATGTCTTTCCGGATGAATTGCCAGGTTTACAACCTGAGAGGGAGATAGAGTCTTGTATTGAGTTGATGCTGGGGACACAACCAATTTCTATACTGCTAAATCGGATGGTGCCTGCTGAATTAAAAGAGTTGAAGGTACAGTTGCAAGAATTGTTGGATAAAGGATACATATGAAATAGTGTTTCTCCGTGGGGTGCTCCAGTGTTATTTGTTCGGAAGAAGGATGGAAGTTTGAGGTTGTATATTGACTATCGCAAGCTGAATAAGGTGACTATTCATAACCAGTATCCTCTTCCACGCATTGATGATCTGTTTGACCAGTTGAGAGATGCTAAGTGGTTTTTGAAGATTGACTTAAGGTGAGGGTACCATCAGTTGAGAATTAGAAAGGAAGATGTGAGCAAGACAGCCTTCGGAACTAGATATGGTCATTATGAGTTCTTGGTCATGCCATTTGGTCTCACTAATGCACTAGCCTACTTCATGAGTTTGATGAATTAGGTGTTCAAGCCATTCCTGGATCAGTTTGTAGTTGTGTTTATCGATGACATATTGATCTACTCGCAGACCAAGAAAGAACATGAGAAACATCTGTGGTTGGTTTTGAAAACTTTGCTTGACAATCAATTATATGCTAAGTTGTCAAAGTATGAATTTTGGTTGCAGAGTGTAGCATTCCTAGGACATGTCGTGTCCAAGGATGGAGTGTCAATTGATCCAACGAAAGTAGAAGCTATGGTGAATTGGCCAACACCTACTAGTCTCACAGAGATACGCAATTTTCTTGGGTTGGCTGGTTATTACAGAAGGTTTGTGAAGGGATTTTCTGCTTTGTCTGCTCCACTCACTTGATTGACTCAGAAGAATGTAAAGTATGTGTGGGGAGAAGATTGTGAGAAGAGTTTTCAAGAATTGAAGCGTCTGTTGACCAATACTCCAGTTTTGGCATTACCATCTTCGTTGGGCAACTATTCTGTGTACTGTGATGCTTCCAGAGTCGGATTAGGTTGTATTTTGATGCAAGGCAAGAATGTGATAGCGTACGCATCTAGACAGTTGAAGAAACATGAACATAACTAGCCAGTACATGATTTAGAGATGGCAGTAGTTATGTTTGCACTTAAAATTTGGAGGCATTATCTCTACGGTGAGAAATTTGAAGTGTTTACTGATCATAAGAGCTTGAAGTATATTTTTGAGCAGCGAGACTTGAATATGAGGTAGAGGAGATGGATGGAACTTCTGAAAGACTATGACTGTACCATCAGTTATCATCCTGGCAAAGCAAATGTGGTTGCAGATGCCTTGACTCGGAAGTCAGCAGGTAGTTTGGCACATATATCAGTAATGCAAAGGCCTCTGATGGTTCTTTTGATTTTTTATGGCTTTAGAGGAGCCGTATGAAGTGAAAATCTCATGTACGGTTCTGGACTAGCGCTGAGAACAGTGATGTTATCACCTACTAGGATTTCAAGCCTATATGAGTTAATTGACCAAGGATTGGAGTTGACTACAGTTTTAGACAGAGAGGAACCGGTGATATTGGCTGAGCTCTATTTATAACCAATGATACATGGTCGAATTATGGAAATACAACGAGAAGACCCTGAGATAAGGGAGATGATTGGAAAAGTTGAGAATGGTGAATGGCCGAAGTTCAGTATTAGCGCCAATGGTATTTTGCACTATGGTACTCGGTTGGTTGTGCCAAATGTAGGAGATGTGAGGAGGGATATTATGAGTCAAGCACACAAGGCTATTTATAGTATGCACCCAGGTTCGACCAAGATGTACAACGACATGAAGAAATGTTACTGGTGGAACGGGATGAAAAAGGATATTAGGGAATTCGTCGCAAAGTGTTTAACTTGTCAGCAAGTGAAGGCCGAACACCAAAGACCTTCGGGTTTGTTACAGCCGTTGAGCATTCCAGAATGGAAGTGGGAGCAGATCACCATGGATTTGTTAGTAGGTCTTCCAACTTCACTGAAGGGGTTCGACTCTATTTGGGTAATAGTGGATAGATTGACGAAGTCTGCACACTTTTTGCCTATTAAGAGTACATATGATGCAGCGAAGTTTGCCCAACTTTTTATTGATCAGATTGTACGACTACATGGAGTTCCAATTTCGATAGTTTCAGATTGGGGGACACATTTTACATCTCACTTTTGGAAGAAGTTCCAAGACTCTATGGGCACTCGACTAGATTTGAGCACAACTTTCCATTCTCAGACAGACGGACAGTCAGAACGGAGAATCCAAGTATTAGAGGATATGATGCGAGCTTATATGATGGATTTCGGTGGAAGCTGGGAACTTTATTTGCCTTTGATGGAGTTTGCTTACAACAACAGCTATCAGTCTAGCATTCAGATGGCACCTTACGAAGCTTTGTATGGTAGGAAGTGCAGGTCTCTAGTTTGTTGGGATGATGTTGGTGAGAAGCAACAGTTAGATCTTGAATTAATGCAAGAAACTGTTGACAAAGTTAAAGTGATTCGAGAATGCCTACGGGTAGCTCAAAGCAGATAGAAGTCATATTCAGATAAGAGAAGAAAGTACATTGAGTTTAAAGTGAGCTCCAATATGTTTCTCAAGGTATCGCCAATGAAGGGCCTCTTGAGATTTGGTAAGAAAGGGAAATTGAGTCCGAGATATGTAGGACTATTTGAGATTCTGGAACGGGTAGGTCAAATGGCTTATCGGTTAGCGCTACTACCTATATTCGCAAATGTACATCCAGTGTTTCATGTTTCAATGCTTCGAAAGTATCTACACGATCCCTCGCATGTGCTAGATCAGCCGCATGTGAATTTTCAAGATGATCTCACCTATGAGGAGCGACCTCTACGGATAGTAGACAGACAAGTGAGAAGTCTCAGAACTAAAGACCTTTCGTTCGTGAAAGTAGAATGGCAACATCATTCTCCCACAGAAGCTACTTGGGAATTCGAAAAGGATATGCAAGAGAAGTATCCGCATCTGTTTGAGTGAAATAGTATGTACTTCATGCCTTTACTAAATTTGAGGACAAATTTTCATAAGGGGGAGAATTGTGATAACCTCAAGAGTGGTTGGTCGATTGTACATTGTGCTACGTACTTGGGAGATGAGTTTTCGAAGTGTGTTTAAGTGTCATTGGATTCCTTTAGCGAATTAGTTCAAGTTCGACAAAGTCGACGCAACGAAATTCCGAATTTCGTAAATGTAGTTGGTCATTTCTCGAGCAGATTGACCTTTGCTTACTAAAACAACCATAACTTCTTCAATTTTGATCCAAAAGACACAAGGGAGTACAATTTAAAAACTAGAAACATAGTACTACAACTTAGTCATCTACAAGTTTGGTTAGAAATGAAACGAAGTTGGTGAAAAACGAGCTCAAAGTTGCTGAGCTATGATTGGACCACCAAGTTACTTTAGCCAATCACAAACTCACCTAAGTTAGAAGTAAAAGAAGGAGGTGAACCAAGTAGCTCATTACTTACCAGCTGTCTCCTTGCACTCAGGAAGGATATAGAAGAGGTGGGAAACTCAGGAGATGACCCACAAAAAGAAAAACAGAGAAAAGAAGAGAGAGGGTTTCAGGAAAGAGAAAGAAGTAGGTCAAAAATTTATGACTTGGTAAGTAATATTCCTCTCCGAATCAGATCTTGATATTTTACCAGAATATAGAACACATCCAGACCTTTCTAATGTTGTATCCCAATTGTGATTTGGATTATAGAATCAACGCGAAAATGGTTTGGAAGACAGAGCACATTTCCGGGGTAGTCAGTGAGCAACGCAATGACGATTGGATTGGTAAGTGGATTTAAACTTGGAATTAGATCATGAAATTTGGATAGCTTATAAAGGACATCTGTACATTTCTTGTGATATATTTGTGTGGATTTTGGATTAGAGAATCGACGGAAACTTGTTTTGAATCTGACATTGTTGAATAAGCACACAGCTGAGGTCATTGAGAAAAACGTGGCTGGTAAGCATATTTAGGCTCCGAATTTGGGTCGGATGTTCTGACGTCGATTGTAGAGGACTTGATGAGCTTTCTAAATATGTATCTTATGTGAGTTTTTGTTGAGGAAAACATCTTGTGCATGCTTTTGAAGTTCAGACAGTGTTGCTGAGTTCTTGGTTGAGTGAGCTGAATGAGAAAAGTTTGGTAAATTGATTCCTTGTATAAATGAGGTTAATTGAAGGATCTGAGGTTAATGAGAATATGTAGGGGAGTTGAGTTTAAGTGATGTTTGGGTTGGATTTGGGAATTTGATGTATTTGCGATGATTGTTTGCGATAGAACTTGATATGTTCTTCGTTGATGCTCGGTTTGGCTAAAACAGAATGTTGTGTGTATTTTTGGCATGAGAAACTTGTATACAGATTGTATATATATGAGATGTTGGGTAATAAGTCAAGTGTTTGAGGGATTTGAGCTATTGGTTGCATTTGGATGATTTTGCGATGATTTGCGACGATGATTTGTGAACGCACCTAAGTTGGTCGTTTTGAATCGTTGGAGGTGAATTGGTTTTGGAAACCAAGAGTTAACCTCATTATGTGATTATACATATTTGGACAGATTTTTCTAAGGTTGAAGGAACTCAACGAGTGGAAGGAGCATCGGATTGAGAATTGACGCTTTTGAGCATCGTTATCCGAGTAAGAGGATAGCACATGATAACTTTGGTTGTGTCTGTTGTATGTTTGTTTCAGAGTTTGATTGTGTGCATGACATGCATATGGTATGGTCCATGATACATTTAGACATATTTATGATTGTGTGGTGAGGCATGTGACATTTGTGAACAGCCGGCTAGATTGCTAGCTTGGGGCTGATTCGTTTCGTCGGATGGATATATTTTGGACCGTTGGGTCATTTGTCTGATAAGATATGTGTTTTGTGAGAGAAATGAATAGGCTTTCCCGTACTAACCGGAAATGTTAGTCTATGAGCTCATAGTTTTAGGGGTATCGCTAGTGTACATTTGTAAGCTTTGGCGGGTTTACATTTGTGCACTAGTTTCTGTTATTTATGAACGAAAGATTTGCTTGGCCATTTGAAGGTCTGATTGGAAGACGTTCAAAAGAAAATATGAAACTAAACCCAAAAAACTGTCTGCAAAAGCCTAGCGGCTGCCAACAGGCTAACATCCACCATCCCAAGCTTCTGGTCCTTCTGCATGTACAAGGGGTCAAGCATATGCGAGCTTCACCAATTTTCATGTCACACACTCAATAATCTACACCTTGACGTGAAATCGTTACTTGCAAAAAACTATTAAGCTCTCCAAATTTCAATAAGCTCCTCTTTGATGAAGTATTGTCCCATGAAAAATTCATGAGATCTTGCAAAAGCAAGCCAGCTCTACCGATGTTTCCATGAACTATAGATACTCGCCATCAATAAGTTCATCTTAATTTTCTCACCACCTTTTGATCAATTACTTAGAGTCACTCCCAAGCTTGAACTCTCAAGTTTGCTTCCTCCCAATCTCCATTGAATCTCTACTAGTGAGTCTACCTATATAAGTAACCTTGCAACCAATAGAAGTGCCCTCTATTATTTGATCAGTCTAATGCTCTAGAACCTCGAGCTACTATTCTGCTGGACATTTTTGCCTCATACCAATGCTTGCACGCCCTGGAAGAATGTTATAGTCATTGCCTACTCCAGAGAGATCATGGAAGAGTGTCTCTATGGACTTTATCGTAACCCTACCCAAATCAGATTGATATAGCACAATTATTGTGGTGGTAGATCGGTTCTTAATCCGTTTCATTTTGGATTTTTATGCACTTTTTATTTGGCAAGTGGCGCATGTTTAGTTAGATGTATTCATAGTATGGATAATAATTTCGTCACAATAGAATAGGATGTCATGTAGGTAGCTACGTACGTTGGCCGTCGGAGGATTTTATTATAGTCCCATCATTGTATATATATAATTAGAAATATATTATTTTCTATAAACTTAACATATTAAATCTGTTGGATTTTATTAAACATTCATTTTATCCGGTAGTTTATAAATCTGTTGGATTTTATTAAATATTCGTTTTATCCGGTCGTTGATTTTTATCAATTCTAATAAATAACTTTTTTTTGTTTCGTAATTTAATAAAAATATCTATAAATTTTTGTAGTTTGATATATTGTACCTGTTGTTTTAGGAAATATATAATACCTACTTGAAGGAACGTGTTCATTATAAATTTTTTTTTTTTCATATTGTCCAGCCTTACCCAACCAAGATGTCCTGAAACTGAAAATACCCAATAAAGGGTATGTACCGATGAGCACGTACTTTATGAAATATATATATATATATATTTTTTTTTTGAGATCCTATTCTATTACATATTCTATTACAACGTGCAAGTAATCGAACCCTGCATTTCTCAAACCCCTCCCCACCCTTATGTCGCTGGACTAAAGGTCACTCGGCCCTTATGAAACATATTTTAGTCTATAATCTTCTCGTCAATAATCGGAGCTTGTCTTTAGAGTCCTTTCTCTGTGTGTTCATCGAAATATAAAGTCGGTTTAGTTTCCAAAGAGATGTAACCAAAGAAAGAAACATATCCATATAACACATTAGTCAGTAGTTTATTGCTTGCTTGTTCGATGGCTATTCGGTGAGGAACTGAGAAGTCAAAACTAAGGCACTACACTTAACGTCATCTCACTTTAATTATCAATTACCCAAAAGTTCCGGGACGTTTCTGGAATAGGTTCGAGACCTCCGGTTAGAAGGTGGGCCGTTCTTTCTAAACAGCATGTTTGATGAGCTTTAAGATCGGCCCCGATATGGGTCTTTGTCCTATTGTCCACGAAGATGATCTGGTGACATCGCTAAGGTTTGAAATACATTAAAAAAAATGAATGCTACTTAAAATTGGTCGTTTTGATTCACATTAGGTTTGAGTACGTAAAAACTTAATCTAAAAAATTTTGTGAATAGAATAACTCTCTTTGATCGAAATTTCAAATGAGGTGTGGGGCTCGACCCTCGACTGAAGTCGACATTACTAACATAGATAAAACAAAATAAAAATGAACTTCAGTTATCATATCACTAACAATGTTTACCAACAAAAGTGAATGAAAACGTATATCCCGAACAATATGACCGACCCCCAAATACATTATGTCATACACTTAACTGCAACAACTAGACGTTTGATAGATTAAGAAACATAAGTAAGAAGCTAAACTAAACAAGTTCATTGCCTGAACCTGAACACAACGAGGCAAGTCCACTCCCTCCGTTCCCGGCCGCCTCCATGTACATTTAAGGAAGACGGCAATTCGTAAGACTTCACGGGCAGCAGCGGATCCAAAGACATGATCATCATCCATGTCAGTCATCACGGGCATCTGCGTGATGGGCCATCATATGACTGTTCTCCGGCGTGTTACTCGTCGATGCCATACCGCTCTTCACTTGCTCCAGAAGATGAATAAGTGAAATGACTACTTCCCCCCTCGTCACATCCCTCTCAGCCTGTACATGATACTCGCGTGAGATGAGGAAGCGATGCAAATGATGGAGAAGAGTATTAGCAAACGGATATGGTGTTACCTCGACTGTAAATTGTGCCAAGATCTTGCCGTTCCGATATTCCTTTACTCCCTTCAGAATTGTCAATCCCATTCCTCTAATCAGATCAGCTATCTCAACAAAGAAACCCCTTTCCTCACACAACATCTGGAAAGAAGATAACATCATAAATGAGAAGATTAGAAAAGCGCAACTAAGATCCCACATAAAATCTGTTTTACCTCGACTAGCAACTGACGTGGAAGATTCAGATCTTCGACAATGATAGGGCAGAATGTAGACTGCGAGCCAACTTCTAATGCCCAAGTCTTCCCTCCTTCATAATTGTCATTAACGAGCAGTCTTCCCTCTTTGCTGATAAGCTGCATATTTAGACAACAGAATCTTGCTTATACTCAATGGAGCGGCCAATCATGTATCGGAAACAGAATTGTACAGTGAAGATTTGGAACCGAGTATAGGCCGACCCGTACCTTAGAGTCCCCCGTCTGTTTAAGCTTATCTGCATGCTCTATCACACTTTGCAAGAAAAGCATATACTTGATGGTTCGTTCAAGGAGAGCGTCAATGCTACACTGTAAATTCCGAACAAATAAAATGTCAGTTTAGAGTATATATGTACTAAACAACCATAGAACATAAGGTCGTATATAAACAGGCCCAGAGATATAACGGGTATAAGGACGTGTTACCTTCGCCCCATGTGGCACAATTTCTCTTAATTTCTTCACACGATCTTGGATCAGTTGACGATCCTTAGGACAGGGTCTTGGGTTCTCTCCAGGTTTAAGCCTTTTGGGAGGGGTTTTGCTCGTTGAGTCACTTTTCTTCGGATATCCAGACATGCTGCTATCTTGAGTTGCACTACCACTAATCCTCGACGTCAAATGGGACCCGTAAGAGGAAGCTGACTGGACAACTATTTGATTCGTGATTCCATTTCTGTTGGAAGTAAATGAAAGAAACAATGGGAACCATAACAGATTTATAAAGAAGGAAGAACTGAGTTGAACTACACCATGAGGAGAAACAGGAACAACCGCTACAGTCTCCAAATAAGATTCTATTACTTATGCAAAACTGAGAAGAAATCCTAAAAGGCTACATAAGGAACAGACAAGACTGAAAGCAACTAATAACCTGCATTCCAGCTGAAAATTGGTGGTACAACTCATTGAGGACCAGAAAACAGAACAAAAGCCCAAGTTCACCAACAACTGAATATAGTAATTCGCATCCATAAATAAAATCCAGATTTTTTGGGCATAAGAGACCAAATCAAGCTCGAGAAGATTAAACAACATGCCATACAACAATTTGCTTCTAGGCAAAGTTTGAGGTATCGCCCAACAATTCTTGGAAGATGTCAAGAGTAACAAACTTTTTAAAAAATTGTACAGAAGAATGGAATTAAATAAAATGGAATGAAAAATGCAACTAAGGCAGCAAAGGCCAATCCTTACCCTTCGCCTATAATATTGAACTGATTATGGTTCATCATTTTGTAAATAAGCAAGCCAACGTTGTCTCCAACTTGAACCGATCAGCCTTATCAGCTTCAAACTCGCTCAAGGGCTCGTAGTAGCAGTCCTCCTAAGCACGTCCCAACTCCCAATATAAAAGGTTGGAAACAGGGATGAAATAATATCACTATTTACTTGCATGCTTCCACCAAATCTTTGGGGGATAAGAAGACAAAACAAATCCCAAGTATTTAATGAGTGTTGACAAATATCCGATGCATGTCGATAGTAAAGCTTTTGTATCAACTTTATGTTAAAACGAGTCACTGAGCCAAATTTGACTTGAAACAAAAAAAATATGGGGTTGTTTTGCACATGAGGTCAAAACTACCTCAGAAAATTAATCTCACTAGACAGCATTTTTTTGAGCCAAATTTAATATCATCTCAATACATTAATTTTTATAATTTTCAAGAACTTCTCTCTCTTTATCCTCCTCCCCTCACACTTTTTTCTTCTGGATCTACGGCCCAGTGACAAATAAGCAAATAGTCATAATTAGAAGCAAACAGTTTTCTGCTTTTAACTTTTTCCAATTCTCTCTTGAGTAAGCTCCATCTCTCTTTTCTCCTCTCCTCTCCTCTCGATTTTGATACAGATGTTCGGTTCGATACTTGTCATCGTGAGAGGATCCTTTTGTATTTTTCCAATTTTACCCTTCAAATAATTTAAAAACAGAGGGCAATTTAGAAAATTAAGTAGACCAAGGGAAGAACGGTCATATCTCTACTGGGTTTCATCTGAAGAAGACAGCAGATCATGACTTGAGAGCTTGCTGGAGATTAGACCAGCTTCAACCGAACCTGAAAATCCAATTCATCTTAATATGGTACAATTATGTGGTTCATAGTTGTGGACATTGAAAAAAGAAATCTAACCTTGAATTGACGGAAAATCTGGATCATTGGGCATGATGCCACCAAATGCAAGTTCACTAATGTTCTCTATGTACATTGCTGGATATACTTTTGACAGTGAGTTCCTTCATGAAAGTGATAGGCTGGAAATGAGTAAGTTGTGTAATGGAAACTGAAGTCCAAAAGGGAGAGCTAACAAGAAAGGTAGGTACCTTGAAAGGGCACCACTGGCAGTTACCAACCAACGGGTATACTCACGGCGAGTGCATATGTCACTGGGATGGATATCAGCCTCAATAACCTAGAAGATTCCACTTCAATCAGATTGCAGGTATGCAAAATAGTCACCTCGTAAAAAATCTGATTATGAGATGCAACAGAAAAGCACCTTCAGAGTTTGCAGCGCTGGCGCAGTTAATGCTGGTCCCTGAAATTGATCAACTGCTGCAGGAACCAGAACCTTCCCAGGAGGTATCTACAAAGCTGGAGGAACGACTGATGGAGCAGGAATACCATACGAAGAGAAGATGCTCTCATGAATGGGTTGTCCACTATCCGTGTCATCTAGCTTTGCCTCGTTATTAGCAAATATGTCCCTCTCACTGCCAAATAAACTCATTGTCGTTGACTCAGATGTTCCTGAATATTGATTTACTTCCAAGGGTGAACCGTTTGGTATTTCTGTTGAGTCAAAAAGTTCTTTGCCCGAGAAAGAATGTTGCGTTTTATCATCTTCATCAAGTCGAATGGTGGTTTCCAGTGCAGTCTCTGAAGGTGACACAGGCAGAGACTCCTCGAACTGGGGGGCAGAGGGATCAGAGGAAAGGTTGGATTTTCCGTCAATTTCAAGGTCTCCCTTTTTGCAGAAGATCTGGCCGTTAAACAGTGGCCAATTGCTGCTCATTCTCGTGATCAATAAGGCTGCCATTGGGAATTTCAGAATTCGGCTCTGATGAACTTTGAGTGATATTAGAATCATCTGAATTGATAATTAAGGCAAATTCTGCTCAGACTGTTCACCGTTTTCCACTACTGAAGGGCACTTACCTCCACCAGTTATCAGACTTTGTGACAGTGACTGCCTCACAACCCTCCTCTGTAGCTGAAATACCATCAACTGTTTTAATTGGCTCCTGGCTCATTCTCTCCTGGTCATCGGTAACCACCGACACTTCTTGCTGAGATGTAAGCGATTCCATCACTGGTACCGGCCCTGCATACATAAAACCCGCCCTCAGCAACACACCAACCTGACAACATCGAAAACTGAACATTCACAATACGTTTCAGGATCAGATAACTTACTCGGATCAACTACTTTTCAAAGACAAGGCCACAAAAGCCACCCCCGCGAACAGAATAATCCCGGCCAGTCCAGACCCAACTGACCCCGAGGAGGGAGCGCAGGAGGTCGTCTCCGGCTCACGGAAACCAGTCGGATCCGGCGGGTCGTAGCCCCTGGCCGGGCTGGCACAAGGAAGCAGGGGTTCCACGCTCCTCCCCCACCGACAACTGCATCGGCCTACAGCGAGCCACAGCTGGAGGGAGGTCGGGGAACACGTGGAGGAGGGAATTGAGGTCGCCATTTCCGGTAATTACAGGATTTAGTGTTGCAAGTGGAAGGAGATTTCTAGGGTTTTGTGTTTGGGGCTAAGTTATCTAAATGAATTTTATATTCTTTGGCGGGAAATGATTATTCACTTGTTATTTAATACATGCGGACTTTTTCTAATATAATTGACATACCCACTTTATAGGTCCATATTTACAGTTTACCTTTTAAAAAATATATCATGTTAAATATTTATTTAAAAAGTTGTCATTTAAAAAAATTATTCTATTAAAATTTGAATAAAATAACAGAATAACTCAATATAGTAAATAACATTATAAAAAATCAAAGAATCCATTAAATATGACTAGTAAATGAATTACATGGTTTAACATTAGTCCTATTAAATATGACTAGTAAATAAAATACATGTTTTAAGTCTAATTAGTCTTATTAAATGTATGAGGGTTGCATGATAGTTATAAATTTTTTTCATAATCCAAAATTTAAATTTAAATAAAAAAATGAGTCGGATACTCAGAATATTATTTGATATTAACCAATAAACCAACGACACATGATAATATATATTTGTAAAATAAAAAAATGATAATATAAATTTGTAAAATAAAATGTCTCACCAAACAGTGTCCTGCTGACCTTTCTCGTGTTCCCTAACTCATGGTGGTGTCGGTGACGTTGTTGGCATCAAGGTCTCGCAGTGTTGTTTCAGGGAGTTGTGTCACAGGCTAACTGTCAAAGGCCCAATCTGACCCGAAAGGGGCAACTTATCGAAGATGGGGTTAACACCCGGGAGGAGCTTTTTAGGGAAGCGTGAAGAAGCTTCCAGCATTTATTGTACCTCGGGATGCGTAGCCGTACCTCGAGATTTGGAGCCGTCATAATTAATGTAATAGGTGTAGCCTTTTTGACTTTGTAGGTAAAGTAGCATTTATTAGGGAAGCCGGTACGAGTTATGAGGCAAGTAGAAGTTGTATATATAGGGGTGCTCCCCTTCATTTGTAATCACCAACTTATTCATTCAAGTTTCCCTCTCTACAAAGCTACTTGAGTTGGTTCTCTCTCTAGAGTTTGGAGAGTTGCGAGAGTTAGGCTTACTTAGGTTCAGAGGAGCTTAAGGCCGCACGGGCAAACTAGCGAGGGAAAGTTTCCGCCTGTGACAGTTGGTATCAGAGCAGATCGTGGCAAGATGGCGACAAGTGGAAATGCTGCTAGCGAAGTTGTCGACCATGAGGAGAGGCCACAAGAGAAGCAACCCACGAAGAAGGGTACTCGTCGGGACAAGTCGGTGCCGCGAGAAGCTCCGAATCCTGGATGAAGGTGTTTGACAAGCTGAATGCTGCGTTCGAGGGGAGTGAGTCCAAGTTAGAGGACTTGGAGCAACGCATCGAGGGGTTGGAGCAAGGAGACGCCCAGCTCGAAGAGATGATGCATCGCTCGCTCAACTACATGGAGGACCGCGTGCAAGGGAAGCTCGAGGTCAGCGCAGCAAATCTGCAAGCTTAGATCGACAACATGCGAGAGACGCTGTCGACCATCAAGGATGAGGTGAAGGCATGCTTGAGGGCAGTCACCAACACTGATGCAGTTCCTTCGAAGAGGGTTGTCGATGTTCCGAAGCCGATAAGTTTCAAGGGTTCAAGGAATGCGAAGGAGCTCAAGAACTTCCTTTATGGACTCGAGCGATACTTCAAGAGGGCGTACATCATGGACGAAGAGGAGAAGGTGGAGCACGAGGCGCGTGCCCGTCTTCGAAGACTTGCGCACAAGGGGAGTGTGCACGAGTATGTCAAGGAGTTCCAGGAGCTCTTGTTGGAGATCGAAGACTTGAGCGACAAGGAGTCACTCTTTGCCTTTGTCGACGGATTACAACCATAGGCAAAGTTGGAGTTGCAGCGACGTGGGGTGCAGGATGTCTCTATGGCAATAGCAGTTGCCAAATCCCTAGTAGAGTTCCGAAGGTCTGAGTCACCGAGGAAGGTGAGGAAGGAGGACAAAGGAAAAGGTGGGGGAGAGTGCACCAAGTCGCTGAGCAAGGAGAGAGAGTACCGCACCAACTCTCACTACGAGAGAAGGGGCGATCGCACTAACTCTCATTACGAGAGGAAGAGCGACAAGTACGACCGCAGCAAGGAGTGCTACGAGAAGGAGAAGCCTCGTGGATGCTTTATTTGCGACAGACCTCATAGAGCAAGTGAGTGTCCGAAGAAGGCCAAACTCAACGCAATGCTCGAGGAGGATGAAGCACGTGAAGAGGAGGTGAGAGTGGGAGCGGTGAGGCTCCTAAGCACCATTGGTGCCAAGATGGAGACACCGAAGTCGGAGCGGAAAGGGTGAATGTACGTCATGGCGCGCATCAACACTTGAGAGACCAAAGCTTTTCTCGACACCGGCGCTTCCCACAACTTCCTAGAAGTCAAAGAAGCAGCGCGGTTAGGAGTGAAGTTCGAGAAGGAGAAGGGGTCGTTGAAGACAGTGAATGCTAGCCCAATACCGATCTTTGGTACGGCGAGGAACGTGATGGTGCGACTCGGTGATTGGCAAGGAGGAGTCGATTTCTCGGTGGTCACGATGGACGACTTCCTGGTTATCCTTGGCATTGAGTTTATGGACAAGGTTGGTGCTTTTCCCATTCCCTTCACTAACACTATGGTGATTATTGGTGAGTCTACTTGTACGGTGCCAATCGCGAGAGAAAGGAAGTTGCCCTCAAAGGGACTTTCGGCAATGCAAGTGGGGGAGGAAAAGTCAGTAAAGGAGTCCGAGTTGGCCGCGGTGAGTTTGGTCACAACAACTCTCCGCGACAAGATCAAGGAGGGTATGGAGCACGACCCATTAGCGACACAGCTGGTGATGCAGGTGAGCGAAGGGAAGACTCGCCGATTCTGGGTCGAGGATGGATTGCTTTACACCGAAGGAAATCGGCTGTTTGTGCCGAGATGGGGAGGCCTTCGGAAGAGCATCATCAAGGAGTGTCATGACTCTAAGTGGGCAGGTCATCTGGGGATGGATCGTACGCAAACCATAGTGGAGGAGTCCTACTATTGGCCGTACATGAGGGACGACGTGGATCTTTATGTGAAGACTTGTCTTGTGTGCCAACAAGATAAGATGGATCATGCCCGCCCCGGAGGAATGTTAGAGCCGTTGCCTACTCCAGAGAGACCATGGGAGAGTGTCTCGATGGACTTCATCGTAGCCCTACCGAAATCTGACGGATGCGGCACCATTATCGTGGTGGTGGATAGGTTCTCCAAGTACGGAGTTTTCATTGCCGCACTGAAAGATTACACTGCGGAGGAAACCGCAAAACTCTTCTTCAAGCACGTGGTGAAGTATTGGGGAGTGCCGAAGTCGATTGTGAGTCGTGATGCACGTTTCACCGGCCGATTCTGGAAGGAGTTGTTCAAGATAATGGGAACAGATCTGAACTTCTCGTCGGTAGTGCATCCGCAGACAGACGGACAAACGGAGAGAGTTAACGGGCTGCTCGAGATTTATTTGCGGCACTACGTGAGTGCCAATCAAGCAGATTGGGCGAAGCTGCTGGACATGGCGCAATTCTCCTACAATCTTCATAGGAGCGAGTCCACGAATGCAAGCCCATTTGAGGTAGCGACAGGGCAGCAACCACTTACCCCTTCGATGATTGCGACAGGATATACGGGGTCGAGTCCAGCTGCCTATCGATTTGCCAAAGGTTGGCACGAGAAAAGCAAGATGGCAAAGGCATATTTAGCCCGAGCCAAGAAGAGGATGAAGAAATGGGCGGATTCTAAGCATCGAGAGGTGACGTACAAGGAAGGAGACCTTGTGCTAGTTAAGAACCTCGCCCATCAGTCGAAGACTTCGTGGCAAGTGAGCAAAAGTCTAATTCGACGCTACGAAGGGCCATTTCCGATAGTGGAACGAGTTGGGAAGGTGGCATATCGGCTTGCTTTGTCGGACAACTTGCGATTCTACCCGGTGTTTCACGTGAGCCTTTTGAAGCCTTACCATGTGGATAAAGAAGATCCGAGCCGTGGAGAGTAAAGTCGTGCTCCAACAAATATTCACTCGCAATACGACAAGGAGGTCGAGTCGATAGAGGCGAAGCGGGTGATTCGGAGGAGAGGAGCTATACTGGGACACAACGAGTACCTGGTGCGTTGGAGGGGCCATCTGGATAGCGACATAAGCTGGGAGCGCGAGGATGTACTTTGGCAATTCAAGGAGAAGATTGCCGAGTTTGAAGCCGCGAGATTAGGTGGGGGAGAATTGTCACGGGCTAACTGTCAAAGGTCCAATCTGGCCCGAAAGGGGCAACTTAGCGAAACCCGGGAGGAGCTTTTTAGGGAAGCGTGAAGAAGCTTCCAGCATTTATTGTACCTCGGGATGCGTAGCTGTACCTCGAGATTTGGAGCCGTCATAATTAATGTAATAGGTGTAGCCTTTTTGACTTTGTAGGTAAAGTAGCATTTATTAGGAAAGTCGGTATGAGTTACGAGGCAAGTAGAAGTTGTATATATAGGGGTGCTCCCCTTCATTTGTAATCACCAACTTATTCATTCAAGTTTCCCTCTCTACAAAGCTACTTGAGTTGGTTCTCTCTCTAGAGTTCGGAGAGTTGCGAGAGTTAGGCTTACTTAGGTTCAGAGGAGCTTAAGGCTGCACGGGCAAACTAGCGAGGGAAAGTTTCCGCCTGTGACAATTGACTCCGTATCCAAAAGATGTGCCCATCTCCTCTGCCATGGCCCACGGAATGACAACATGCCAGAATCGTGGGAGGATCTAGCTTGGGTCGATAAGCTTATAGTGGGCCGAAAAGAATATGTTTTTCGTGGGCCCTTGTAACAGTTCTCCGCAAGGGCAACCCACAAATATGATTTTGCATACTAAATAGTTATTATTTTAGCGAATGATAATTTAAGGTAAATTTTATATTGTTGTATTTCTCTCTTAATACATTTTTATATGGAAAGGTCCACCTAGGGCCCCTGTGGTTTGACCTGTTCCCAAATAGGTCCCTGTGGTTTTAAAAGATCATAATCAGTCTCCGTGCTTCCAATTTTCCCATCTGAGTTCCCCCGATCTGGTTCGATTCATTTTGGTCTGATCAAATTTGATGTTTTGAACGCCAATTGTCGATTCCAATTAACTCCCCAAAGTGTCTCTGAAGTGTGGGTACCAGTTTTACATGTTTTCGTCACCAGAATCGCGAGATTGAACTTCAGATTTTTGAATCGAACCGGATTTGAGGGACTCACATGGGAAAATTGGAAGCACGGAGATTGGTTATGACCATTTTAAATCATAGAGATTTATCTGGGAACGAGTCAAACCACAGGGACCCTAGGTGGACTTTTCCCTTTATTATAAGTTTAATTTTTTTAATATTTTTTATTTCATACAAAATAGTTATCATAAAATTGTTAAGTTTCACAAAATGTCGTTCAACATTGACCATTAAATTGGGATATTTGTTTGGAATTTAATACCCTTTGATTATTTCTGGATTTTTCCATTTTTAATATAAATTTTATACTAAAGCACGTGTGAGATTTATTGGACTAAATATTACATTGTGTCGTGTAGTTGGACTATAAAACTTGTTAGGATGTAATTCATTATTTCCAAATACTTTGTAATATTTTAGAGAATTCTAGAACTATGTACAGATGAGTAGAATTTCCTAGAATAGTATGAAGTTATTTAGAGAAGTGTAGAACTCTCTAGAATCTTGTAGAAAAGTGCAGAATCCTCTAGAACCTTCTAGAGATGTGTGGAATCCTCTGGAATGTTCTAGAGTTACGTAGAATATTTTAAAAGCTTATGAAAGAGTATGAAAGGATATAGAAGAGTACAGAAGCCCATAGAAGAGTATGAAAGGAGATGAAAGAGAATGGAAGAATGTAGAGATTCCTTGAGTGTGTTGAGCATTCTAGAGAATCAATCTCCACCGTAGGATAGAATTAATCTTCACCGTTCATTGAAGAGGTAGAGTAGTATAAATAGGGGTAGGAGGCTTCCTAACCAATTGAAGAATCTCAAGAGAGAAAGGCTTCTCATAAGTGAGAAAGAGTGAAGTATTCTCAATTAGAAAGAGTGTAGTGAGATATTCGTTCCTTTGTAAACTTTTTCTTATACATTTCAATAAAGTCTATTTATTTGAGTGAGTCTTTGTATCTTTGGTGGGGTGAGTGTACAAAAATTTGCTTAGCTCACGATCCTGGTAAAGATCGAGATGTCGTGTTTCACAACAGTGGTATCATAGCAAGGCTCGCAGTGGTAGAGGAACGAAAATATTGATAGTGTGATGATATCAAACATGTTGAAAGTGTTTGAGCTTCTACTCTTTGATGGGAAGACCAACTTTACATTATGGCAGAGTACGATTCAAGACATATTAGTGTAGCAAGGTCTGGATCAAGCTCTAGATGAGGAAAAGTCAGCCTCTATGAGTGATAGAGAATGGAGTATAATGCAGAAGAAGGCTATGAGTATAATCTGGTTGGCACTTGCTCCTGAGATTAAGTTTAGTGAGTTGAAAGAGACCACACTAAAGGTGTTGTGGGACAAGCTCGAGAGAATCCATGTATCAAAGTCACTGACAAACTGATTATGCTTGAAGATGGAGGTGTACTCACTCAAAATGAAGGAAGGAGGTAATCTTCATGATCACATAAACAAGTTCAATCAACTAGTGCCAACTAATGAATGTAGGTGAAAAGATCAAAGATGAGAAGCAGGCATTGTTGTTATTAACATCACTACCGAAGTCCTACAAGCCATTAGTTCAAACTCTACTTGTAGGAAGAACAACTCACATTAGATGATGTGACAGCAACTTTGCATGAGAGTGAGAGGATGTTAACACAGTGGAGATCGCGTACTAGTTGTGGGAGAACGAGAACGAGAGCAAGGGAGAAACCTATCAAGAAGGCAAGGTAACCCTAGATGGAGATCAAAGTCTCAGCCATGCCAAGATCACAGTGACATGAAGTGCTATACTGTAGGAAAAATGGTCATATTCAAGCGAGATATCATGAATTGAGGGAGGACTTGAAAAGGTTCAAGGAGACATCTCAAAGCAAGGATGATAGTGACTCCCATACCAATGTGGTCTACGATGTAGGTGATAGTGATGTTTACCTTGCAACATATGAGGAGGTTGACAAATCCAAGTGGATGATAGATAGCGCTGCCTCGATGCACATATGTCAAGATCAAGACATGTTTGACACTTTGAACACTAATGGAGAGTTTGGTCACTTCAACTTAGCTAACGGCGAGAAGTTGAATGTTGAAGGTTCTGGAAGCATAAAGATAAGGCTTGACATTAGATGAAGTACGTGCCTTCGAGTAAAGCTAATATCATCTCGTTGGGTGCATTGACATTAGATGAATGTAAGTATTTTGGTACAAATAAATGGTGCAAGGTGTTTAAGAGAAGACACTTGATCATGAGAGGACAAAAAATGAGAAGAATGTTTGCTTCTTGAAAGGCAGTGTAGTGCAAAGAAGATGCATCAGAGGAGTCAAAGAAAAGAAAGTGAAATTTTTGAAGATCGTCAAAATATTTGGAAATATGAATTAAGGGAGGAATTGTTAGGATGTAATTCATTATTTCTAAATACTTTGTGAAATCTAGAGAATTCTAGAACTATGTGGAGATGAGTAGAATTCTCTAGAATAGTATAGAGTTATCTAGAGAAGTGTAGAACTCTCTAGAATCTTGTAAAAAAGTGCGGAATCCTCTAGAACATTATAGAGATGTGTGGAATCCTCTGGAATATTCTAGAGTTATGTAGAACCTTCCAGAAGCTTATGGAAAAGTATGGAAGGATATAGAATAGTATGGAAGCCCATAGAAGAGTATGGAAGGAGATGAAAGGGAATGGAAGAATGTAGAGATTAGCATTTCAGAGAATCAATCTCCACCGTAGGATAGAATTAATCTCCACTGTTCATTGAAGAGGTGGAGTAGTGTAAATATGGGTAGGAGACTTCCTAACCAATTGAAGAATTCCTAGAGAGAAAGCCTTCTCATAAGTGAGAAGAGTGAAGTATTCTCAATTAGAAAGAGTGTAGTGAGATAACCGTTCCTTTGTAAACTTTTTCTTGTACATTTCAATAAAGTCTATTTATTTGAGTGTCTTTGTATCTCGGATGGGATGAGTGTACGAGAATTTTCTTAACTCGCGATCCTAGTAAAGGTTGAGATGTCGTGTTTCCTAACAAAACTTTTTGTACAGTAAAATAACATATACGGCAAACAAAATAAATATTACGTTTTGATGTTCGTTCGATCTTGATTCTGGTATATTGTTCGTGTTGGGATTATCATGGTATTATTTGCGAGTTTGGTCGGCTTATTTTGGTTTGAATATGGAGGTCCTAACCATTCAAATTACATAAAAGGTTGAAGAACTCCCAACAGAGATAAAAGAGACAGAGATTGGATCTGAATTCCGAAGCCAGCAGCTATTGGGTATTTTTCAAATCGATGAGGTAAAGGTGGAAGAATGCAGGGAGATTATAATGGAACTGGCCTCTAGAGACCATAGAAGATACTTGAACAAGCGAAAATTTGGTTTAATCTCGGATGTTCCGGGGAGCCCAAATGGGATTATGGATATATAATTTAGCCGCGGATGTAGCTGTCACGACCCGCACCCGGACCCGAGATCAACTGGATTTCTGATTTGGTGAATCTTATTCCAAGCCAAACATTTCCACCTGTATCACGAAATGTACCCTGATCTACTGCAGGGAATTATCAATACATCACAATTAATTACTCTACTACTGATAGCCAACACTCTAGTTTCAGCTTTTACTCTACTTCTGATATCGAATTAACCTCGTGAGAGAGAATCCTACTTATGAAGTCATCCACAAGAGTTAGAATCGTTCTTTATACGAAGGGCTGCATGACCCTCCAGATAATTTTTTGCTTACGAGTAGGTTTTCTTATGATTTCGTACTTGTCGTTATTTTGTTTCATATAGAAATTTGACCTCACTTTTTCCAAATATATATAACCCACAATTCTTTCGATCTGGACAACATATTCTGAAAACAAAATGCGAACTTCTGAACTCATTTCTTGTTACCACTATAGACTTGGATATTTTTGGGGCGCAGTTCAACTCATACTCGTTTAGGGGCCCGAGAGGGTGAATTTCCTCCACTCCGTTCCGACCCAGTCGCACCTTGGAAGCAAAGAATGGAAGCTCAGTCACCTACAAAATTGACTTCCTTTTTAAGAGTTATTCGGGCAGTAACTGCAGATGAAGATTACACGTAGAATGACTAATAGAGATGCTATAGTAGGATTGGAACGACATACCGCGGAAGCAACATAGGCACACTCGACAACACCAGAATTTCCTCTCAATCCTCGAAGGCGAGCATCTGCAAATTTGACAGCAGCATATGCCTACAAATTCACTTTGCAGTTCAGCAAATTTTAGCTTTTAAGTATGTCAAAACCAAATTTGATGGAAACAAGTAGAGAAATCATAGACCATCAAAAGTGTAGCTGATCCAGTTCCTGCTTTGGCCTGCAAAATCACATAACATTTGGAAGTCACTTATGCTGTGTAGGCCACACGCATTAACGCTGCCAGCAAGAAAATAATATAAATGACCAAAACACGGTTGCTTCTTTCAACATAGTTTATCACCATTATAAACAAAAAATAAAGCTTTTAATCCATCCTAAATACTCCATCAGTTATTTTCTAGATAAAAAAGCAAGGGACTGTAAGTTTCATCATAAATTTTGGAATTCTCACATCTAGCTGTTGACGTGGTTTAAAAACACTTGTCATTTATGTTCCGGAACGGAGGCTCCAGAAGGCCTAGACAGTCTAAGACCTTGTTATCTTGATTGAATCCAGTACAAAGTAGAATCCAGACAGATGTTGAGAAAGCCATAAGAAATGAGCAAGACGTCACATGATAAGTAGGCTCCGAACAATTGAGACAAGTTGGAAACCTTGAATTTTGCACCCAATGGCGTGAAAAGGTAATAGAAAGGAAAGTACCTCAACAACTTCTGTTCCACCATTTTGGATACGATCTGTCAAGTAATCAATCTCTTTCTGTGTAAATGAGCACGGAGGTTTAACCTGTAAAGCACAATGTCACTGAGCAACTGAACAAGGAATAGAGATACACACACATCCAAGCTGATAAACAAGTTAGAAACCCCAAGTTCGAACCTGGGACAAAAGAGGCAAAATAGTGACCCCTGCATGTCCCCCGACCACTGGGACATCAACTTCTCTAGGGTCGAGACCTAAAACTTCTGCCTGTAATTACAAAATCCAGAAATTAATAGTGACACTGGAGTATGCCCATTATCAGCATTAAGCAAGGTCATTTATGATTTAGATGTTAGTGAGACTGGATTATCATTCAAAATATCAAAATTTTACATTAGCAAAATGACAACAAATTTTTTACCTACTCTTAGGCCAATTTAGCACATAATAGCACAAAGCTGAAACTTAAGTGTGCGCCTCCATCACCAACTTTTCCTAAATGATGGAGAAAAAAGAGCATAGGACGAACATGATGCCCTTATCTCTTGAGAGCAAAGGCACACAAGTAAGCTCCAATTCCTTCCACAGAACCAGAAACGTATTAAGCCACTGCATTACTTACCACAAACGTGTTTGCCCTGACAACATCAAGCATTGTGATGCCAAGTAATCGCTTAGGATCATAGGTTCCAGTCTTTTTGAAAACTTCAGTGGCTATGGGACCGTGGAGTTAACAGGATTATTGATTATGTTTACAACAGCTTTTGGGCAGCACTTGGCAACTCCTTCGCAAAGGGTCTTAACAATCCCAGCATTTACGTTGAATAGGTCATCCCTTGTAATTCCAGGTTTTCTAGGAACACCAGCAGGAATAACCACAAGATCCATCCCTGTGAGTGCATCCTCTAGTTGTTGCTGCCCCAAGAAACCACGTACCTGGAAATTCAAAATTTGAGGTGTTCATATTAGCATAGGTAACGGAGGACTAATTGAGCTGGTACAGCGAATGTTGGAGCTTGATCCATCCAAGTACACAATAAGATACAAAAATATTCTATCAGAAAATGATGATTTTTCCGTAGTACTTCTGGCTTTACACAGCAACGACATGATATTTAATGAACATGAGCTGGAACACCCTTTCAGCGCGCTAACTTCCAAGGACTGCATACAGTAAACCTCTTAAGCTGGTCAACCCTCTATGTGGTACCAAATGAATTAAGAATTCATTTCATTCACAAATGAGTTCATGAATGAATTCTTGATAAGTTTTTAAGATGAATTCTTGATTTACTTGTAAATGAAATTTTGTGTTTGATTCCGTACAAGTTTCCAGGTTCTACAAAATAGGGGGACCCTGTTTCAAATACAACAAAAGCAAAGGACTTGAAATGAGATAAGGTCTGACCTGGACAGTTTTGTTCAAGGGTAAACAGAATATTCCCCAATATAAACCAATGCAGGAATCTCACTCATACTTCAATTTGACTTTCAAGCAATCTTACATCTACCTCTTTGACGTAGCAAATAAACTGTATTTCCAATTCATTGTAAAGCCCCAAAGGCTGTACCGTCCTTCAATCACACGCCTAGGTATACGAAAGAATTTTTCCACCATTCCAAGAACATACTGAATATGTACTTCTATTGATTGCCAAAGCATTAACACCTAAGCAGCTGTAGCTATTACTTATCACCAGATAGAATTGGCACTTCGAGATTCAACAAACACAGTCAACGATCCTGACCGCCCCCACAATCAACAAGAAGCATCCACTTCAAACCGTCAACATATTAAAGGCGAAACGGAAAAGCGAAATCTCCAACACTTATACATCCTAATCAACACTAGCTCCACAAACAATGATCAGGACGCATTCCCCAAAGAAAGACCACATTGCACAAGCCAAAACTCTAAAACAAACACTTTCCCAAACCACAAAACTCAAAACAAAAAGACAGCCAAATACTCAAGTCTGAAGAGCTTACCCCAGCACCGGTGTCCATGTGGCTGACATCAGCAGTGACCCCAGGGGTGTTGACCATGTCGTACAGGTGGAGCACCGACACCAAAGGGTTCATCTTCATCAGCAAAGCCAGGGGCTGTCCTATCCCACTTGCCGCCCCAAGTATGGCCACCTTGCACACCGGGGACCCGCCTTTCGCCCTGCAATTCTCCATCCCCACTCCAACCCAACAACCCTCCTCCATCTGCGCCAACGAGAACCATATAATAAAGGCGGGAACTTTACGAGTGGGAAGTAGTAAGAAGAGGAGCAGAGAAAAGGGGTTTTAAGAGAGGACCTGGGAAGCAGAAGGGTCGAGGTGGGCGGCAATTCTGGCGATCCGTTGGCTGGCTCCGTCAACTGGTTGCATCATTAAAGGTCTCGACTTTACAGGGACTTTTTTGTTTGGTCTTTGACGACTGTCTCGTTGCTGGTTTAGAGGGTGGAATTGGTGTCGCGGTGGGTTCGGTTTTATGAGGAGGAGGTTGGTTGGGTTTGTCCGTTTCGGGAAAGGACGAAGGGAAGTGGGTTTGGGTTCTGACAATTATTGGGATGGGCTTTATGGCATTGGAAGCTGCAATATCTGATCTTTTGCGCGTATTTTTTTGGGATCAAAGTCTGGGACGTATTCGATCTTGGAGAAAACGTATACTCCAACACGCAATGTTCCGATGTGTTATTATCTAATGGTGAATTTAGTTATGACAAAATATTTTATTTGGGTCTGTTGAATAAATTTACAAAATTGTCTTAGAAGAAATATTTTTATCTAGTTATAATAAAATAATTTATCTTGTTATGGTAAAATTGTTAGACGAATATATTTTTCATAATAATATTTAAGCCCGAATTTTAGAACCACTCGTAAAATCATCTAGTGGAGTTATCAAGTGAGAATGTTCAGATATAATAGCATATTGAGATTCAAAGGATAATTTGTAATTAATTTGGAAGAGGACGTAATCTATCTTATTTGCAAACCTTCTTTTCTACTTGGTATTACTAGTATCATGATTTTTTTTGAAATAAAATACTAGTATCCTGATCCGACCTTGGGATTGATAACCGTAACGGGATGGCGTTCTGTCCTGGAGGAGGAGCAGCGGGTGAATTTGATCAAATGTTTTGTAAATTTTGAGTTTAGTCTATTGGGCTGAAATTTTTTGAGGTTTCAGCCGATTTTGGGTTTTGTTTTCTTTCCAAATAAGTTTTTTCTCTATTTAAAAAAGGTGAAGTTGAACTTCCAATCTCTTGAAAAGAAGTAAGATCTGTTATCATCTTACCCACCAAGCGTTAGTTGAATTTGGCCACTTTGCTTCTTAATTCCCCTTCCCATTTTTGGTGGTATATTATTGTCCGATTTGCTCACTTTTGGTGGTGTTGTGGTCTATTGTTCTTCTGTAGGTTTCTTTTAGAATTCGACTTTGAGAGACGAATCATTTTAGATTACAATTTTATAAAAGAAACCAACAGAAGAACAATACTACCGTACAATACAAATTTAGGAAGCGCAAAGATGCTATATAATACAGCCAAATGGGGGTTTAGTTGTTATTATCGTGATATTGACTATAAGAGCTTATCATTAGAAAAGTAGGCTTAATCGAACAATTGCTAAACAAATAGTCGGCTACTAAACATGAACTCCATGAGAAATACATCTTTGTGATAACGAGCAATATGTCACACATGTGATACACACAAGTGAAAGTTAAAATAGAATAGTAACTTGCATTAATGAGATAAACAAAACAATCAATACAAATCTTATATCAAAACAAGGCTCATTCAAGCACACAAACAAAAACACAGTGAACATAATTAAGAGAAAAATATAAAATAAATAGGGATTTGATCGGAGGGGTGGCCACCACAATGACCAACTCCTCTGGTCAGTCTCAGTTTCCAATACCCTCTTTGTAAGAAAAGAGAAACAAAGTGTTGGACTAGTGAGCGGTGACTAATAACCTAAGAGAGTCATGATGCGTCCAAATACGGATTTTAATTACGTGCAAGAGTACACGATCGCGATAAGTAATAAAGTGATAAGTAAGGTCATCTCCACAGAGAATGTAGAATTCGTTGTTAAGTACCGGATTATGAATTTCAAGATCTTAAGCTAAGTGAGTCCAATAAAGGATGTTTTGAATCTAATACTACTGATCTTAATATGGTTATGATCTTAGGGTTGTCAAGTCATAAGTGTTAAAAACACTTATTACTTGTGTATGTTTTATTATAGGTTTAGCATTGTTATTAAGTATTTAGTGTGTTTTCTTTGTATAAATCTTGTAATTATATATTTTGTTCTTTTATCGTGATCTTTTGTTGTTCTTATATTTTATTTATTTTTAGGAGCTTCATGGACCAAAATTGACAAATGCACGAGCAAAACGACGAGGAAGCGAGCAAGATGAATTCGACAAAGCAAATAAGGTAAGATGGCTTAAGCTAACCAAGCATGACCAAGCATGACAAGGCAAGGGGGAGGGAGTCAATTCAATTGGCTTGCTCCACCCAAAAATTCCGTGTCATGCACTGGAGGGCGCCAATGTATTGGAGGGCGCCAATGGTTACGTCAGCCTGGACCACTTGCAACAAACAAATTCATAACTTTCTCATACGAAGTCGGATTGATGCGTCGTCAGCGGCATTGGAAAGAAGACATCCTTAGATACAATCTGACCAAAAGGCATATTTTAGTTCGGAGTCTAAGGGTTCCAAATTTCAAGAATGGAAGACGTCATTGCAGCTGGAATGGAGTGCAACCACTTTAGTGACAAATGGATGACAAATGCATGACTAAGCATTGGGGGGCGCCAAACCTCATGGAGGGCGCCGATCTTTATGTGTTGGAGGGCGCCAATGCTTACCTTGGATGATTAATTGGCCAAGACTTTAAGGAGACAAGGTGGTTAATGGCAATTTAACTTACTCTTGCTAAGTCCTAAAGCCATTTAACTTATTCTTGCTAAGTCCTAAAGCCATTTAACTTACTCTTGCTAAGTCGTAAAGCTAAAAACATCATGGAAGAGTTGGTTAGATATTTGTAAAAGAATTATTTAGTTAAGTTTTATTTTGGCATGTAATATGACTCAGGTAATTAGTTAAGTTAGTAAGTTATTAGCTAAGTCATTAATTAACTTAGACTTAGAAAAGAGAAGGCTGTCGTGAGTGTGGAAAGGAAGAAAAGAAAAGAAAGAGAGAAAGAGAAGGGAGAGAAGCCGTGAGCAAAAAATGAGAAAGAAGAAAAAAAGAAGAAAAAGAAGCTAAAGCAAAACCAAGCCTTGAGCTTGAACTTGTAACATCTTCTTACTCTTACCTTTCTTACCTTTCTTATGCTTATCATGTAAACAATATGTATGTTGATTTTGTTCATGTAATATATATGTTTGTGTTTATGTTCTTATAAATATGTGTGAGTAGTTATCTTGGTGGTGTGATGCCTTGAAAACTTTAAGTAACTTTATGGTTAAAGTGGGGTAAAAATGATACGGTTCATATACTTGTTAAGAACTTAATGCTTATTCTAGATTGGCCACCTAGAACTATGAAAATAATTAAGCTTTGAGATCGAGAGGAGATAGGCTTAATCGATAAATTAATGAGTTAATTCGTGCCTTGTGAGATGTGGACTCCTCCTTGGTGATTGATTATCAAAAGGGTGATAACTATAATTGGTGTTTAGCTTGGATTACGTGACTTTTGGGGGCGAGAGCACATCTTGTTCATTTGATTCTAGCTAAGGACTAATTTTGACTAATCTAGCGCGAAAGTGTAGATTAGTTGCCTTGAAACACTCGGATCATGACACAAACTTAAAAACTCCACGAACCATTTAGTTTGTTTAAGCGACCTATGGTATCATATCCACATTTTAGTTTAATTTGCTTATCCTTATATTTGTGTTGTTGTTGTTGTTCTTGTGTTGATATTTTGTGCATATTTGTGTGTCAAGTTACCAAACTATTCAATCCAAATCAAGTTCCTAAATCATAGTAAGTAAGCCGAGTAAGGCATTCGCTTAATCCTCGTAGGATTGATAACCCTACTTCATAAAACTTTATTACGACGGTGGTTGGAGGTGTTTCATGACGCCAAAAACCACTATCATCATTAAGCCTAGGTTCTAATAACAATATTAAGTCAAAAGAGCATGACAATCTAAACAAGATCAAATGCGATGAACAACAAATGGTTATGATCTATATCAACCTGTCACTTTGATTCTAGAACATACACGTTCATTAATCGAGCATTCAACCAAAAGCAAGCAAATGAAATTTATGATTCTAATCAAGTTTGTCACTCTTGATCAATGAGCACATACACAACATTTACTTAAAACAAAGATAAAGAAACTCGAAATGTATAAATGAATTTAAAGAAACAAAAGTACCTTCTTGATTATCAACTCAGAATGTGACTACAACTCTTGTTCTTTATAAACAAAACTAAACTAAAGATTGAAGTCTACAAATTGGATTTTGCTTATTCTACACCTTAGACTTCAATGCTTTCTTCCTTGGATGCCTCCCTCATTTATAGCCAATCCATCATGCTTGCTAGAGGTAATCATGTTGTCTAGGATCAACAAAATCGACTGCAAGTTGAAGGATTTGAGGCTGCAAGTTGATGATTTTCGGTGCAACTTTTCTTGACTTCTGCAGAGGGCGTAGCGGTAGCGATCGCTATAAAAAATTCGGAGCTCGCTCCTAGCAATTGCTACAAAATGTAGTGATCGCTATAGATGGTTTTTCAGCCTTTTCTCCCTTCCGTGAACGACTAGTCGTATGCTCCAACTCCTACAAAACACAAATAATAACGACAAAGATCCATTTTCTCGACTAAACATGAAAACATGAATAATATTAGGTTAATTTAGTCAACACATGACTAAATAATATACTAAACATAACCAAAAACATGTACGTTTATGCATACATCACAACCCCACACTTACTTCTTTGCTTGTCCCCAAGCAAAGGGCATCAGAAGAACCAAAAGAATTGGAATCCGCAGAGATCAAACCATTATTACCCAACTTACCCCAAGATCACACAAGTCACACACCTAAGTATTATGAGCATAAATCATATAGACAACTCACTCTTAGCTTTTTAGCCTCGTCTTATCATCACAAATTCTAGACCAAGAAGTTAACCACCAAGAGATAGAAACAATTTGTGAGACTCGGAAATTAGTTGGTCAGTTTGCGACGCTTCGCATCAATTGCATTTGATATGTGGTTTTAAGTATTCAAGTTTGTGAATGAATGTCATCGAAGTTTGGTTTCGACAAGTACAATGCCTTAGTGCATTTTCGGATTTGTGAAGCTGTTGCTTGGTTCGGACAGATTGACGTGCTTGTAGTTAAATGGCCGTAACTTTCTCGTCGTGAGTCCGAATTGAGAAATTCCAACTGATTTGGAAACTAGACACATTGGGGAACAAAAAGTCATAGGGTCAGATTGCCTGAAAACTAAGGGAAGGTCGTCATTCTTCATCTGCTTGCTTCTGGTCTGCTGTGATTGGACCATAGGTTGTTTGTCTTCTTGCTTGATCTTTTGAAGAGGTGGCTTGTTTTTAATTAGACCGCACTTGCCTTCACTTGAAGTTATCTCTGAGAGTTCCTTTAAGGGCCAGAAAGCTGAGCTCCTTGGTCACTTTATGAAATATCTAAAGGAAAATAGAGAGAGAAGTGAGAGGGCTGAAGGAGAGGGAAAGAAGCAGGTCGAAAAAGAATCAATTGGTAAGCATAGATCCGTTCTGTTTTGGACTTTAGATCTGTAAGGAGAGTTGTAGAGGACATCTATACCTTTCATTTGGTATATCATATGAGGATTTTGGATCAGGGAATCAACGGGAAAGTCGCTTTGAATCTGGATGTCATTGAACAAGCACACAGCTGAGCTTGTTGAGGAAAACGAGTCTGGTAAGTGGACATAAACTACGAATTGGATTTAGGTGTTGTTAGACCGATTGTAGAGGAGTCTCTAGCTTTCTAACGATATATTACACTTGATTTTTGGATCAAGGAATCATCAGAACATCAGTTTTGAACTGAAAGCACCTATTGAGGTACTCAGCTGAGCGACAGGAAGAAGATTGGCTTGGTAAGTGTTCTTAGGCTCTGAATTTGAGTTGGGTATTGTGAAAGTGTTTGTAGAGGACTTCATGTGCTTTCCATAAATGTCTCTTATGTATGTTTTGATCAAGGGAATTGGTCTGTACATTTTGTTGAATATTGGACTTGCTGGCTGAGTCTATAGTTGCACGATTTCAATGAATTGAGCTTGATCTGATGAACTTTGAGAATCTGAGCTTGAGTGTGGGATTCTGAGATGTTAAGTACATACAGGGGAAGTCATTTAAGGGGTTGTTTGTGGTGGATATGGTCTGAGTTTTAGTTATATGTGATATCGTTGAAGATGAAGTGGTTGAACGGTTCTTGTACCGTTAATCCATTGTTTTGAGTTGTTGGCAGCGTTTGGTTTTGGAAGGTCAGAGGTTAACCTTGCTATTGTGATTTGGGTTTGTGAACAGAGTTTCTACAAGGTGTGTGGGAGAAGGAGAATCTGTTTGAAGGTTGTGAGTGAAAGGCATCAGTTTCGGAATCGGTGATCGTTGGGTCTTTGTTGAGTAAGCAGATAGACCATGACAAGTTTGGTTGTGTTCATTATATGTATGTTTCTGATCTTGATTAATATGCGTCTCATGCATATGTTGTTGATTATGATATGAGATTGTGCATGTGTGATTCGTTTGAGAATATGTGATCGGTGTGTGATGGATATGGGGTTTGTGAACAGCCGGCTAGATCGCTAGCTCGGGGCTGAGTTCGTATGATTGATATATCCATGTGAGATGGATTCTGGACCGTTGGGTCAAGTGTTTGATTCGATATGTATTTTGTGAGAGAAATGAACAGGCTTTCCCATACTAACAAGGGATGTTAGTCTATGAGCTCATAGGCCGGGGATATCGCTAGTTTACATTATAAGCTATCGCTAGCTTGTATTTGTACTCTAGATTTGTGTTTGTGTGATCGGAGATTTGTTTGACCATTTGGATATCCCTTGGCAGTCAGAGGAAGGGGTCTTTCAAAATCTATTCATCGCTCTCTGTGTTGGTTGTTCTATGTGATTATATTTATGTTTTTGGTAATTTGTGCATCATGTGGTCATCATGCATTTCAAGTTCAGTTATGTCGAGCATGGTTAAGTTCTGTTGCACGTATATCTTAAACATAACTAATATGTTATCTTCTATCTCTTACTAAGTGTTTCCCGACACTTACCCCCTTACAAAATCTATCTCAGGTTATGGGGTGCCATAGTTGCGTTTGATTCTAGAGTCTGTTGTTCGAGCCCGTCTCTTTTATTCGAGGGCTACACTTTTGAGGTCTCCAGATTTGTGCCATCCTTGTACATCGGTATAGACGCTCCATAGTGGTTAGATCCTTGTTCATGTCCGAGTGTAGACTTTGGAGATGTTTTGTTCAGAGCTACGATGATGGTTTGTGTACCATATTTGCTTATGTATATCTTCCGCATATTTGTTTGATATGAGTTTTGATGACTTTGTGTATGAATTTTGAGGCTTGCTAGGTTGCACATTTGTTATTGTTTGTTGTGTGGTCTAGTGCTGGTCACCGACCTTAGCGCAGGTCGTGACACAATTTAAGCTCACTCATATATGGTAGGTATCTACTTGCATACACGTCCAAGGTCTAAGAATGTTAGATATCATACTCAAGCATAATCAAACAAGATAAATCATGCCATAGGAGGGACTTTACTGGGTTGTAACGGGGCTACAGGTAAAGGTGAGAAAATATGTATGGAAGGTAGCTAAACCACTCAATTCGAGGAGCTATAAAAAAGTGTTCTAACTCTCGGCTATTCTATGTATCTCAGCCTATTTCTATATCAAACATCCCATCGCATCCCAAATCCTAAAGACCAAATTTTTGACTTGCTTATTCTTTTTGTTCCTTGTGCTTTTCTTGACTTTCATGCTCACTTCTTTTTTTTTCTTTTCACTTTCCCTTTGATTTTTTTCTTTTCTTGCTTTTCCATCTTTCCACTTTCATTTTTTCTTTTCATTTTTCCAATTTTTCCTTTTCTTTTCTTTTCATTCCAAGCACAAGGTGGTACTTTTCGGGACATAGCAACTCAACTTTTGCACATTGTTTTGGTCTTAAACTACCAATGAACCTAATCAATTATCCCTCCCAACTATACTACTATATATTCCCTTACAAAATTTTCCTATAAGATATGATCCTAAAGCTTCCTCGGACGAATAGTCAAAGGTAGGGAAATGGTCAAATAAGGCTTGTATCGTGGCTTACATATAGTATTTCAATGAATAAGGCTCTAAGCTCAACTGGGTTAGCAAGGAATTTTATAAGGATTTTGGCTCTAAGGTTCCTAGGTTTGTATCAAAGAAGCCCTCGACACAATCTTTCTTATCAACCAATACATGAGTAATCTCCTAACACTCTCATTACTTGAAACACGTAGGCACCTCATGAATAAATAAGGATGGTCATCCTTCCTTTGGCTCAAGTTCTCACAAGGTTCTTTTTGTCAACTCTGTAGTCTAACCTAAGTGACTCAACGACTAGCCTAAATAACCAAGAGTGAGGTTGCTATAATATCCTACACAATTCTCTCTAGTGTGATTCTTAACATGACTCAGGGTTTACCGAGTAACAAAAAGTTTAAAATTTTGTGGTTTTTCTTCATCAGCTGTACAAGACTCTAAACACTTCAATCAAAAACACAAATCACACGCATACAGACTCGATCACATGCAAATAACAAAAGACAAACATGAAACAAAGACACAGCAAGATCAACACAAGACACAACAAGATCAATACAAAAAATGCAAAAGACATAAAGTACTGCTCCCCACACTTATAAGACATATTTTCCTCAATGTGTGAAAGGTATATACACACAAATACGAAGACTCGACATGAAGACAAAAGAAAAACAAAGGAGGGAAAGAAACGACCGAATCAATGTCGATGAGGAGATGGAGGTGGGAGACCAGTGAGGTGAGAATGAAGCCAAGCCCAATTTGTAGCGTTTTCCTCTCGTATGGTAGTCAATTGGGCCCGAACATCCTCGTATTATGAGGTCTGAGTAGAAGCAAGCTGCTGGACCTGAATCTCAAGCTCAGTGAAACGATTTGCAAGATCTTGTAGCTTGATCTGTTGCGGCAGGGGAGGAACTTCACTATCGTCCCACAATTTATCCTTGAAAGCTTTACGACCATCATGCTCAACTTGCACAGCCAAACCCCACTAGAATAATTGACCACCATCAAGCAGAAGGAAATGGCGGGGTGGCTGCTCCTCAAACCTACCTAGACAAAAGTTCCTCGCAAGGGTCGTAATAATATATCCCAGGTAAAAATGGGCAGGGCGCTTGGTTCTTAGGAATTGCCACAACACATCCATAACCAAATCAAAAGTGCTAAAAGGATGATTATGGTGCATGGAAGCAAAAGCGTATAGTTGAACTCGTGTAACTCGACTAACCTCATTAGTGCCAAACCATGCAGGACACATAATGTGATGCAAAACACTAATATGAGGCTCCTTAAGAAGTGCAGAAGGGGATTGGGACCTAAATGGCAAAAACCCAGTGAGGTCATGCCATTCACTATCCATGGATACAACGGCATTGTTAGTCACAAAATCAATAATCCCCGAGCCCTTTTTGGTCTTAAAAAGAGTATGAAACAATGGTTTTGTGATGGTAAATGGCACACCAAACATACGAGCACTAAAAGAATGATGATCAGGCAGTATGACAAGAGTGCAATAAAATTCCAAATTGACATCATTGTGAAGAGGCACCGAGTTATCAGCAAAGTATCGCCATCCTAGGACATCTAAACTATCACACAAGGGGGCAACAATTCCTAGAGACTCCATATCATCCCAATCAATCATATATTGTATTGCTGCAACGAAGGAAGAGAGGAGTAGCGAGTGTACCTGGCCCCTTCTATCTCATTAAAGACAAGGAAAGGGGGGGCATCATACTGTTCCCAAATGTCGACCTGAGGAGGAGAGGGTGCGCAGGGCAGATTTTGTGTGACACTCGGAAAATTAGTTGGTCGGTTTGTGTCGTATCAAGATAATTGCATTGGACATGTGATTTAAAGTGTATAAGTGTTTGAGTTTGTGAATGAATGTCGTTGGAGTTTGGTTTCGGCAAGTGCAATGCCTTAGAGAAATTTTCGGATTTGTGAAGTGTTTGCTCTTCTCGGACAGATTTGACCTGCTTGCGGTTAAATGGCCGTAACTTTCTCGTCGTTGGTCCGAGGTGAGAAATTCAAACTGATTCGGAAACTAGAGACATAATGCTACAATTTTGTTGTCTACCAGTTTGGGCAAAAGTCGATGGAAGTGGGTGAGAATGTGTGTACGAAAAGCTGTTGGATGCTTCGGCCAGATTAACCTTTGGTTGGTTAAAAGGCCATAACTTTCTCGTTATGAGTCGAAAATGAGAAATTCCAAAGGATTTGGAAACTAGACATCTTAAGGAACATATTGGTTAAATTTCATATTGGACAAAAACTGAAAGAAGGTCGTCATGTAAGCTGCTTGTGCCTGGTCTGTTGTGATTGGACCAAAGTTGGTTGTCTTCTTGCAAAGATTAAGTTGGTGAAGGGGTTTTCTTTTGATTGGACCTCTTCCACCTCTTTAAATATCTCAGAGACTTCCTTTAAGAGTTAGGAAGCTGAGCTCCTTAGCCATTTTACGAAATAACAAAAGGAAAATAGAGAGAGAAGTGAGAAGGTTGAAGGAGAGAGAAGTGAAGCAGCTCGGAAAAGAATTGAACAATAAGGTCTTTTCCGTTCCAAATTCGGTTTCGAACCTCTGAAATGGGTTGTAGGGGACTTCCTCAGCTTTTTTTTGGTATATCGTACGTGGGTTTAGGATCAGGGAATCGTCAAGAAAGTAATTTTGAATCTGGTCGTTATTGCTGAGGTGGTCAGCTGAGCGACGTGAGGAATATTGACTTGGTAAGCATACTTAGACCTCGAGTTGGGCTACGAAAATTTGATAGATTGTAGAGGACCGCTTGGGGTTTCTAGAATGGTATCTTATGTGTGTTTTGGTTGAAGGGTTTGGGCTGTACGCTTTGTTGAAGTTTGGAACAGTGGGCTGTGTTCAGTTTGAAAGTGTTGAAGCTAAAGTCTTGGTAAGTGATTTGTTTGCAAGATTCAGTGGTTATGTGGATTCTGAGTTGTTGAAGAATTGTTGGAGAAGTCTTGTGAAGTGTGGTTTGAAGTGGTTGTGGTCGGAGTTTGAGTTATTTGTGTTGTCGTTGAGGATGGAAGTGTTGAACAGCATAAGTACCATTGTTGGTCGTTTTGAGTTGTTAGCAGCGTGTTGGTTCGGAAAGATTGAGGTTAACCTCGTTTTGGTAATTTGGGTTTATGAACAGATTTTCCGCAAGGTGTGTGGGTGAAAGAGGATCGGATTGAAGGTTAAGTGTGGAAGGCATCGGTTGTGATAACAGTGATCGTTGGAATTTGTCCAGTAAGCGGATAGACCATGACAAGTTTGGTTGTGTTCGTTATATGCATGTTACCGATCTTGATTTATGTGCGTCTCATGCATATGTTGTTGATTGTGATATGAGATTGTGCATATGTGATTCATTGAGAATATGTGATCGGTGTGTGATAGATGTGATGTTTGTGAATAGCCGGCTAGATTGCTAGCTCGGAGCTGAGTTCGTATGATTGATATATCCATGTGAGATGGATTGTGGACCGTTGGGTCATGTGTTGAATTGATATGTGTTTTGTAAGAGAAATGAATAGGCTTTCCCATACTAACGGGGGATGTTAGTCTATGAGCTCATAGGTCGGGGATATCGCTAGTTTACGCAAGTAAGCTAGTTTTTGTGTTTGTATGGATGGAGATTCATTTAGGCCTTTTGGATATCCCCTGGCAGTGAGAGGAAGTGGCCTTTCAAAACCTGTTCATAGCTCTGTGTGTGTGTGTCTATATTTGTGGTTGAGTTCATGGCTCCACATGGATTTATTGCCTTATGTGTTTATTTCTGTGATTCCGTTATTTTGTGAAGTATATTATCGTCATACATTTCCGAGCATAAGTTGTGTCGAACATAGTTAAGTTCTGTGGCACGTATATCTCAAACATAACTGATATGTTATGTTCTATCTCTTACTAAGTGTTTCCCGACACTTTCCCCTTACAAAATCTATCTCAGGTTCCGGGGTGCCATAGTTGCGTTTGGTTCTGGAGTCTGTTGTTCGAGCCCATCTCTTTTGTTCGAGGGCTACACTTTTGAGGTTTGTTTATGATATGGCTTCCGCATGTTTAATTCTGATGTGTGTTTTTATGACTCTGAATGAGTGTGATTGTGAGGCTTGCTAGATTACACATGTGTGGACGTTTGTTGTGTGGTCTAGCGTCGGTCACCGACCTTCGCGCCGGTTGTGACATTTTGTGAGCGTTTGGGGGCTGGGACGGAAGAGGAAGCACCGGGTGTCATTGTGGTTTGCTTTGGAGGCATTGTCAGACGAAAGCCAGAGAAGTAGCTGGTGGTCGGAGGTTTTGAGGAGGAGAGGAGGATTTTGAGAGAGGGTGAAAGGGAATTAGGTTTGGAATGGGAATTTTGATGGTTGGGACTGTGTTATTACAATTTTTGGGTTTGTAGTTGTCACGACCCAAATCTGGGCCACTGACATGGCGCTGGATCACGCTCTCCAAACCAAAGAACCATGGTCCAACCAGCCTCATACGAACATACATATTTAAATGCGGAA
>SOPF01026320.1:0-18653 GCA_012979155.1 Hypericum perforatum | reverse complement strand
TACATATGTAGTGGGCGCTACACCAGCCAGAAATGCAGACTTTTCCATCGAAATTAGCTCGTAACTCAAAGACAGAGGGTTCAAATTACAAAACTCAAAACATGAAAGTCGTAGACTAATGTGTTATGAACCTACCCAATTTGAAATCATCCAGATCGGAGTTCACACGAAAAAGTTATATCTATTCCTCCAAAAGACAAAGAATTAGTTAAATGGTTCAAGAACCGACCGAAACAAACAAATTACAAGATCAGACTCAACGGTCACATCAAAAACTAAATTCACGAGGATCATAACAAAAATAACCAAAGGTTGGACCGAATGGTCTCGACCAAGATATAATTTACGAGGGTCGTAACAGTAGTGACTGCTACAAATTGTAGCGATAGCTAGAGGTAGCGGGGTTTGGGTTGTAGCGATTGCTATGGTCTGGATTTTCAGGGCTATAGCGATCGCTATAGAATGTAGCGATCTCTATGCCCTGTTTTTTCATCGTTCTTCATTCAAAATTGCTTATCCCGCCTTGTCCTAAAAATCAGGAAACAAAAACAAATTTTTTTTTCGAGGGTGACATTATAAACACTTCCTTATAAACCCACAAACTCGGGAAAACTCAGACGAGTGACATGAAATAAGAGAAAAATAAGAGAAAGTAGAGGTAGTTCTAAGTTAACATCATTAGGTTGATGGTAGTGTTGTCTTACTGAACCGGATCGACAAGGTACGTGCGGGACTCTTGCACGTCAATTTTATCACCAAGATACACCTTCAAACGTTGTCCATTTCCTTTAAATTCTTCATGTGTGTCCGGATGGCAAATCTAAATTGCTCCGTGTGGTGAGACTGCAACCATCGTGTAGGGGCTGGTCCATCTAGACTTTAGCTTACCTGGAAAAAGTTTCAAATGTGAGTTGTATAACAATACCTGCTGACCAACAAAAAATTCTCAACGCAGAATCTTCTTATCATGTAACTTCTTTGTCTGTTCTTTTTAAAGTCGTGCATTCTCAAAAGCTTTTAGCCGAAACTCATCCATCGCTTCAAGTTGTAGCATCCTTTTCTCACCGGCCTTCTTGAGATTCAGATTGATCCACCGTAAGGCCCAATATGTCTTGTGCTCCAACTCGATTAGAAGATGACATGTTTTTCCATAAACGAGCTAGTATGATGACATTTCGATTGGAGTTTTGTACCCTGTCTAATATGCCCAAAGTGTATCGTCCAATTTGCTAGACCAATCCTTGCAGGATGGATTGACAGTCGCCTCCAAAATTCTTTTAATCTTCTGATTGGAAACTTCGACCTGGCCACTTGTCTGAGGATGGTATGCTATTCCAATTTTGTGTGTGACCCCATACTTGTGCAAAGCATTGGCGAGCAAATTATTGCGGAAGTGTTTACCGCCATCGCTTATGATTACCCTTGGAGTCCCGAATACATAACTAATTAAAATGATTTTATGATTTAGGATATATTCAATGCAATACAAAATATGACGCATCGAATTATTCAAATAAGAAAAGTTATACATAATAATTAAATTGGAAACTGTGCGAATAAATTGACAAGTCAAATTATTCAAATCAGAACAAATATTTAATTAACAATAGCTGAACAACAAATCCAAGAGAATCAGTTGGTACGACGAGGTGGGAAGTTTGAATCCTCCCGTAAATTTGGATTGCTCCTTTTCCTTTTTTAAGCGGGCCTTTCAAACAACAATAGAATATTTACAATAGTTGAACAACGATCTTCAGTAGTGCAGTTGGCCACCTGTTGCACCCATGAGGGGAGGGCGAAGGTTCGAATCGCAAAGCTGCTTTTTTGTTTTTGCCCTTTTTTTCTGGTAAGCCGAGCTGTAATGTTTTGGTTTAGCCAGTTTCAGAGGAAGAAGTCCAAAATCGCAATAATTTTGACTTTTTGTATTAAAACGCATTTTTTAATGCGGTTTTGTATATTTTGATCCAGAGTGGCAGAAACTACCAAAGATGGTGTACCAGTACTAACGTGGAAAAATGTAGGCTGTGTAAATGTTATCTTAATAGATAAGCTGGATAAATTGCGTTTGATATTTAAGGTCCGACTTTACAACGCATGGTATCCAAATATGATCATGGTTCTGTTAGTATCATAGGGGGTATCTCTTTAGTTATACGAAGTGTCCTGTTGGGTCTCTTTCACAATGATAGCCTGCAAGTAGGTCTATCGAAGCAATATGCAAATGCATTGTCCCCATCGATGGAATAATATATGTATGTATACAAATGTGCTTATACATGTTATAGTACAAATTCGAATTAGATAACAAAAATTAAAAGTTGTTAAAATTTTCTTATTTAATATTTATGTATTAAGAAAGATACAAACTTTAGAATTAATTAATATAGAATAACATTCTAGTGATGTGATTTAAATTCTCATACATATTATAGCTAGCTTAGCACAGATAGATCGCCACTACACCAACCTATCATATGGCTTTTTGCAGAAATCCGTACAATCCAACCATACCTGCTTCAATTATCGAAATCTTCTCAAGATTTGTTCTTGGCCACCCTTTCATTTTGATTATCTGTGCCTCTACTATTCCGATTTCGATGAGATATTCCGTCAGCCAACACTTGCATATGGGAATCCGCTTTAAAAATCTTGTTATGGTCGCAAACATATCAAGTGAGAATAAACGAAGAAATTTAAGTTTACCGAAATTTAAGTCATATAGTTATTGAACCTATTGTCAGCTATAAATTAAAAACAAAAAACAGAATCATGTTTGCATTGTGATGATGGTTAAATTTTCCGAGTCCGGCAATCTTCATTTTGCAGGTAACTTTTATGCCAATATTTACACATATCAAATATTGAATTATCGTCTACGCCAAATTGGTTGGCATAATGAAAGAGTTTCTAATTAAAATTAGTTTCACGAGTTAAAATAAATAAAAATGTATTTTTTTCCAAACTACATAACGACTAACGGATATTCTAACATCGAGATCTCTCACTAAAATAAAATATTTATTTACAGTTAACCTAAAAGAAATGTAAGTTATAATATGTGTTTCTTTCGTGCTGAGCCATAATTTTGACCTAACATCGGCAACAAGAAGTGAACCTACTATGTGCTGTCTAGCTGAGGTAGGAATACCAATTTAGCTGATACGAATTCCATTCTACTCATGTAGAAACACAAAGAAGAAAAATAGCTGGTCCAAACATTAATCTTTCTCCCCATTTGACGTGGAACTTGCAAATTTTAAGGTTACCCGAAAGAGCTGGCTACCTCCGTCACTATGGTACAATAACTATGTGAACCGTATCTCCGTTGGAAAAAGTCAATAATCGAATGTTACCCGTATTTTTGTATATTGTATATGCCTGGAATATTTGCAATTTGATTTGTTCGTTTCGGCGCTTCACATGGTCGACTTCACTTTTTGTATCTTATATTTGTTCTATCAAGTTTTATTAGTCGGATCAATAAATATTTAAATAATTAATTATTATTATGCATAAAAATTAGCTAACACAAGAAGAGCATTCTTATTCCGTCTGCAAGATAATACATGAAAGAAATTTCGAACAACAAGGAAGTTTATTCATAAAAGAAAACGAGGAAACAGAAAAGGAAAAAAAAAACGTGTACAAACCAAGAACTGTGGGATTTTTGGTTTAAGGCAGAACTATTCCAAAATGGAACTTTAAGATGTAGCCACCCAAAAAGGCTCCCAATTTAACAATCTTTTGCTTTCTTCATTAATCTGCTTGGTCTTCTAAAATCATCCAAACCCATTTCAGCCTCAACATCCAGATCACTCGTGTCCATATTATCCTCAAAAAATCCATCATTTCCATCCTCTACTTGCTCTTGGACATCATCCATTTCCTCATGGGGCTCTTGCTCATTTTTTATTATGCTGCCTTCGGACATGTTATCCCGTGTTTCTTCCGAACTCGAACTCGAAACTGGGGAGTCTTCGACTAGGGATATCTGAAGGCGACCGTTGCGCCTTTCGGATTGGAAACAAGGGCGGGTTGATGGAGACTTGATTGCTAGGATGATCAACCTCCCGTCCTCGCGGGCCGGCCTAACGTGGAGAGATCCCGAGCCATTCATCGTCGTCAATGGAGGTGGAAAGCCACGAAAATCCGCTTTCTTGGAAATTTGACAGGATTTCTGTTTGGAGGTAGAATTAGACGATAAACAAAACCTGTTCTCAGGAATTTCACTCCCCGTGTTAGAACCTGATCTTGTAAGAGACTCATCTTCCTTGAAGCTAGAAGAAGACAGGAACAAGCTGATGTTTCCTGATACATCACTACCCGTCTCGCTGCCTAAGCTCTCAGTACACATTTCGAGGCTCTTTTCGCTAAGCCTCGACGAAGAATGCTTAACCAACTGGTGGATGTATGGTGTTTCCTTGTTGTTTGCCTCTTTAGGAGCTTGAGAAGGGTTGCACAAGGAATGGAAGAAGGTCCAGCAACTCGAGTCGCGATTCGAAGAGGCCTGCTGATCACTGGTGGTAGTGCCTAGGGCAAAACACTTTATGGCAAATTCCAAGGACTCTGAGAAGCTGGGTTTTGGAGAAAACAACCTCAGCCTAAGCATCCTTGCCTCTACGAGTTGCGAATTATCGAGACAGGACTGTGAGCCTTGGTAAACTACTGTCGCCATGAGATGAATACAGGTTTATAGGTTTTGGAAATAGAGAGAGAGAAGATTAGGGAGAGTTTGAGGAAGGATGTGGCATTTTGGCTTGAAGAGGAGATTTGAGCATGGGAGGTAAGTGAGGCATGAGGGTGCCTATTTGTAGTCTCCAAAAAGGTGCCTTGGAGACACTGTGTAGAGAAAAAGGTGTGGAAGGTGGCTTTTACACCACTTGAAATACACAACTCATAAAATACAACAACACAAAAGAGTGGCAAAAACATGGGATTTAAATAAGATCCTCTAAATCCTTTAACCAAAAAAAAAAGATTTTCTGCTATCCTGAAAAACAAATTCTCTGCAAGTCGTGGTTTTTCTTAACAAGGCTGTCAACTATAGTATCTGTAGGAGGAATTGTTAGTACGTAATTATTATTTCTGTTTAATACAAATATTATAAGTAAATTTCATTCATAATAAAAACAAATAATTACACCAAAGATGTCTTACCTAAGGTACCAGATAACTGTAAAAGACACAATACAATGATATAAGAAAGCTATCAACTACGATCTAATATGAAATAATTATATATTTGTTATATATATATATATGTCGTATCTAAAGATTAATACTTTATAATAAGATAAAAAATCAATAATTATATGACAGTGCAATATTGTTAGAATCGAGCATGCGAATGCTGTGCGACGGGCTTGTGGTGGTGTGGTAAGGTATCAGTGACCTGAAATATTTACCACGCGACGCTATTCTTTCACATGCCTGCCAAAAGAAAACCAACAAAAAAGCCCAGAGAAATGGATCCTGTCATATATTTTTGGATTCTGTGATAGCGATAGTGTTTTTCCTTTGGGTGATAGCGATAGTGTTTCTTTTATTTTAAGCTATCTTGCTCTTTGTGGGACAGAGAAACTGCAATCCATAAATCCATTTTTCTTTACAACTATGATTTATTAGCCGGCTGGGTCAAAGTTCGACGCATCCTTGATCGCTAAGTGGATAAATTGGACTGAACATTAATTATGCAAACAATAAATACACTTTATTATTAAATGATACAAAATGAAATATCTTGAAAAATTAAAAGAAATATAAAAAAATATTGTCTAATCGGATCCCGGGATGAAAATTTATGACAGATAATTAAATATTTATTTATTAAAATATTAGGCAAACACTCTTGGTTAATATTATTACTATTATTACGAGCGCTTACGTTTTCGATGCCCTCACAAACGCAACTTCGAACGTAGGAGGCGCCTGCGGGTATGGGAACCTGTACATCGCGGGTATGGGAACCTGTACATCGCGGGCTACGGAGTGAACATGGTGGCTCTATCGACGGCACTCTTCAACAATGAGCTGAGTTGTTGGGATCCTACAACCAAATCTCCTCGAGTACACCTCACGAACAAACCCTAAACAACAAACCCACAACTAAGGGAGCCAAATTGATAACAACACAACAATGACAAGAGACAAACGGTAACCCGATTCAATCAACGATCTACGTCCGGGAGCATACCAAGCTAGGAGGATTTTACTAGATATGAGCCTTTGCTCTTTACAAGTGGACATGGATCAACAAAGAGGAAAAGAACACACTCTCACACACATAACAAGAGGGGAGGACATCTATTTATAGACTCGAGCCAATTTCTAGGATTTTTAGGTGTCCAAGGGCACTTTCGGTAATGAGACAGTGTCTCCACTGCAACCCCAGCGATCGTTGGCAACCACATTTCAGGACAATCTGTGACTTCCCTAGCGACTGCTGGGGTTTCCAGCGACCACTGGGAGGGCCAGTGGTTGTTGGGAAAGCCAGTGGTCGCTGACCCTCTACAGTCCAAACTTCAACTTCACTTTTCTCCCTCATACAAGCTTCATTTTCAAAACCGTCAAATCTTGGGCATCCTCAATCGACATATCTACCTTACGGAGTATCGTTAGGCTCCACACCTCAACAATCTCCCACCTAGAGACTAGCCTCTTCTTTTTTGTTTCTTATCACATGATCACCTATCACTCGGTGCTGCTCCTCATCCTCACTCACTTGGTTGGTATGTCTTCATTTTTTCATCAATCAACAAAGCCAGTCGATGTCATGTTGAGCCACAGTTTCTCCAAAGCCACCACCTTGGTTATCATATCCACATGATTTACTTTTCTACAACCTGTTATTCGATCGCTTACCCTTCATTTGGATGATTGTCATCCTTTACTTGGATGACATTCTTTCACTAGCCACCCTTCAGTTGGATAACCTTTTTCACCAATTGGCACTAGTCACACAGTCATTTGGTGAACCTAATTGGTAAGACCTTTGATACTCACCTTTCAAGGATAGTTGAAGCCATTATTAACTCCAACTTTTTCAAGGACACATCCTCAAACTTATCACCTATAAGATATTCTCCTCTTCGATCTCAAGAGATCACTCTTCTCTTGTCAAGGTCGCTTGACACTTTACTCATATCAACACATCTTGTACTCTTAGCCTTGTTGACTATATCATCTCGGTCCTCTATTGCAATACTTGTCAAGTAGTTGGGTATCCACCACATCACCTTCAATGGTTACTTCTCCGGATTCCTCTTAAAAATTCTCATAACTCTCATCGGCCTTCCTATACATGGCCTTGTATGCCACCTTATATACTTTACTCAACCACTAGTATAACCCTCTAGAGTCTTTTACTTTAGAGCCCTTTCGTCGCAACTTTGGTTCTCAAGCACCTCACACCTAACCATATGAGCCTCCCAATCATACTTAGCCTTCTCGCTACTATAGAGTTGTTCCCTTGTCATTTTGGTACTCAACAACTCTATCTTCTCAATACTGGCAGATGCTCTCTTGCGTACAATCTTCCTGCTCACCATCACCAATTGACAAGAGATAGTAGTTAACAGACAATAACTTTCTCATCAGAATTTGGCCACCAAGCACCTTCTCGCTCCCACTCGAGTTGAAAGTGTCTAGCTTGACTACATCAATGTTAGATCCCACATCACTGGACATGTTTACTTGGTCCTTCAACTCTTTGAAGCTTGTGCTCGCCATCATCCATCAATCTCAAGTATCTATCAAGATCCTTCTCTTTGAAATTGATTTGTAAGGGATAAGTGTCTGAAGTCACTTAGCAAGGGAATAGAACATAATATATTAGTTATGGTTGATATATGCATGCACTAAAACTCAACCATGCTCGACTTCACTCAAATCAAATGCTTGATCATCAAATGCTATTACCAAACACAATCTTAACTCACACACAGAGAGAGCTATGAATAGGTTTTGTATTGCCACGTCTTCTGGTGGCTAGAGGCATCCAAATGGCCAAACAGATATTCGTTCAAAAATAGCAGAAGCTAGTGTACAAATGTAAACTACTGATAGCTTACAACAAATATAAGCTAGTGATAGTATACAAATGTAAACTAGTGATACCCCCAAAACTATGAGCTCATAGACTAACATCCCTGGTTAGTACGGGAAAACCCATTCATTTCTCTCACACAGAAACACATCTTATAAGAACAGATGACCCAACGGTCCAGAATCATATCCATCTCACATGAACATGCCATACATATCAAATCAGCTCGAGGCTGTTCACAAACGTCACATGTCTTACCACAATCACAAATATGTCCAAATGTATCATGGACTGAACTATATGCATGTGACGCACACAATCAAGATTTGAAACATACACATAACAAACACAACCAAAGTTATCATGTACTATCCGCTTACTCGGATAACGATACTCGAAAGCATAGATTCTCAAATCCAAAACTCCTTCCACTTAAAGTTCCTTCACCAAAATGCCTTGGACAAATCTGTACAAATATACATAACCACAAACTGAGGTTAACCCTTGGTTTCCAACACCAATTCACATCCAATGATTCAAAACGACCAACTTAGACGCAATCGCAAAGCGTCATTGTAAACTCATCCAAATGCAACCAATAGCTCAAATCCTTTAAATACTTCATTCCATACCAAGTACCAACATGTATATACTCTAAGAACAAGTCACGCAAGCCCAAACATGCTCAATAATCTGTTTTGCCGAACCAAGCCTTTATGAAGCTCATCGCAAGTCCAACCGCAAATAATCATCGAAAATCACTCAAACATACCAAACCAAGCCCAAACTTCACTTCAACACAACTCCCCTGTATATACTCAACATCTCAGAACCAACCATTAACCTCAGAATCAAAAAGAATCAACTTATCAAGCTCAACTCTCCAACTTGCTCAACTATGAACTCAAACAGATTATCCGAACTTCAAAAGCATGCACAAGACGTTTTCCTCAACCAAATCAAGTAAACGATACAGATTCAGAAAGCTCATGAAGTACTCTAACATCTGCTTCACAACAACCAAGTCCAATTCGAAGCTTGAATCCACTTACCAAGACGATCTTCTTGCCTTTGCTCAACAGCCTACCTCAGCAGCTGCTTACAGTTCAAAGATGATTTCCCGTTGATCTTTTCATCCAAATAACATATGTGATATACCAAAAGAAATCTCAAAGAGTCTTCTATAAACTATCCCAATTTCGTGATCCAATTCTGAGTCTAAGTCTACTTACCAAATCAATCTTCTTCCCGTCGTTCACTGGCTACCTTAGAAATGAGCTCTTTGTTCAAAACCAATTTCCCGTCGACTTCAAGATCCAAATCAAATGTGTAATACACTGTTAGAAAGGTCGGTTCATGCTCTACAAATTACTTTCCATATTTGAAGTCTAAATCTGAACAGAAGATCACTTGTCGAGCCAAACTTCTTCACCTGTCTGCTTCTCTCTTTCCTGAAACCCTCTCTCCTCTTTTCTCTGTTTTTCATTTTATGGGTTATCAACTGAGCTTCCAGCCACTTCCAAATCCTTTTCAAGTGTATAAGGTAAGCAGGTGAATCACTTCTAGCCCCCTTTAACCGACCTAAATAGCTTTTAACTTAGGTAACAATGTGATTGGTCAATGTAACTCTTTGGTCCAATCACAGCTCAGAAACTTATAGCCAAATTTACACCAACTTTCTTTCACTTCTGAGCAATTGTGTAAGGCTAAATTGTAGGATATTGTGTCTAGTTTCTGAATTGTACTCCCTTGTGTCAATTGGAGCAAAAATGAAGAAGTTATGGCCGTTTAAGTGAGCAAAGGTCATTCTGCTCGAGAAATTCACAATTACACTTGCGCAACTCTGAAATTCATTGCCACAACTTGGTCGAACTTGAACCAATTCGCAAACGGAATCAAATAACATCTAAGTGCACTTCCAAAACTCAACCCCCAAGTACGTGGCACAATGCAAAGATCAACCGACCAATTCCGAGAGTCTCACAGACGTCCCCCAGTGTAATATTTTATTTTTTTTGACTTTTTTGTCCAATTAATTTTTTTATTTTTTCGTTAATTTTATACAATTTTTTAAATCCAAATAACGAGACTTTTCGGATAAAAAAATGTATGTGGTCCAAATTTATTTAAAAATTCTATAAATTGATACAAGCTTCTTCATAATTTTTCACACCAAAATATCTCCTCTCCTCTTTTTAGGAAAAATATATAGGTATGGATCCGATATCATCGAGTTTCGATAGTTCTGATTCTAGTTCGCATTTCCATTATAGTTCAGGAGATGAAGAAAATAGGTTAGTTCTATTTGCAGCAATATCAAGCCAAAATAGAGACCAACATTTGGGCTGTAGAGGCCATTTATCGAAGATGGCAAGCCGCATCACAGTCTCGTGCATGAAGACGCTATATCAACCGGGGCCGTGAAGTTGGTGATGAGCACTTGGTGTAGGATTATTTTGCTGAAACCATAGTTTTAAAAAATGTGGTTCAACTAGAGGTCTGACCGGTTAGACTGCATTTCGAACCCCATCCAGGGTCATTTTTATCTTAAAAAATACATTATGGTTCGACTGATCAATTTCTGGTCGAACCAGCCAAATCAATAAAAAAATGGACGATTCGACTAGAAATTTGTACATATATATAAATTTTTTTACTCTACAATACTTATTTACCTATATATTTATATATATTTTAGGAAATTACACTAAAATATGAAGGAAAAAAATATTTAGTCCGACCAGCCATCTAACCAATCGAACTGCTCGACTCGGGGTTGGACCCAAATCCAAGTCAATCTCTTGGTCGTTTTTAAGAACTATGGCCAAAACACCAACATATGGACTAAATTTGGTAGCAATATTTAGTTATGTAATTTGCAAATCTAAGCTATTTTTTGAATTTCGTAGTTTCTTTTGTAATTTGCAATTTTTAATAAAATTTCCATTTCTTGAGTTTAGTGTTCTAATTTTTTATTAGTGTTTTCGAAGTTAAACGAAAAAATATTCGAGTTTGATACAATTAGCTGAATTAAAAAAAATAAGCTGACAAAAAAATTGACGTGGCACAGCACGACACTGTAGCGGGGGCATGAATGCGGATGGTCTTAGCTACTAGCACACGGCCCACTTGTCGGTGGACTCCAGAGCTCTCCAAGGGGTGTGCAAATATTATTTGGTATTACCTAACTTTTTCGTTATTCGTTATTTCGAGATCTGTATTTAAATTTACGCAATTTAATTCAGTATGGATTTTTGAAAACTTTTAGTGAATTTTGATATTCGGCATATGTTTGGGATGTACCAAAATTATTTCAGTAATCCCGAATAAACCGAAGTAATAAAAAATAATTAACCAATTAAAAAATAAACTAAAACCAAAGAAAAAAATCATTTCCATTTCCAAAAACTTGATGCGTGTCCAACTAGGATCAATTATACGTGCAAGAATTACATGATCGCACAAGTAATATAGTGATAAGTAGGATCGTCTCCACAGGGAATAACGGATGAAAGTTGTTTGTCAAGTACCAGTTTATGCGTTGCTAGATCTTAAGCTAAGCGAACGGATCGTTGGGTTGATGATCTAACACTATTGCTACTAATAATATCGAAAAATCTCAAGGTTGTCAATCTCAATCTTTTACGATACTTCTATACTACAATCTCAATATCGCAATGAGCCTAAGTTTGTCGGGCTTAGATTCACTAACAATATCAAGGCAAAAGAATGCAAAGATTAAACAAAATCTACGATGGCTGCAATGAACGAAGAATCAATGATCCGAATCAAACTGTCACTTTTGATCCGATGGTACAAGCATCAAACAATCAAGCAACAAAGGCAATTGAATGGAAAAACAAACTTCTTTATTGATAAGAAAGAAAGTACCTCCGTGATCAATGATCCAACAATGTTTACAATAATCTTAAGAACAGCTCAAGAACATCAATCTAACAATTGAAAATCTAGAGCTTGGAGATTGCTAATCTAATAATGGATGTTCCTTTCTCCTTCAAGCTGTTGTTCTCTGCCTCATCTCCCTCCTTTTGTCGTCCTCCCTTAGTGCTTGCCAACCAAGCTTTAGACAAAGCTAAATAGGAAGTTAGGTGAGGTATTTCTTTAAGTTCTCTGTTGGGGGCCAGCGTACGCTGGGAAGCCAGCGTCCGCTGGGGTCAGCTACTGCCCCTTTTCTCCTCTTTTTCCTCTTTAAGATCGAACAAGGCCAGCGTACGCTGGGGTCCAAGGCTGCCCCTTTGTGATAACCTCAAGAGTGGTCGGTCGATTGTGCATTGTGCTACGTACTTGGGGGATAAGTTTCGGAAGTGCGTTTAAGTGTCCTTGGGTTCATTTAGCATGTTGGTTCAAATTCGATCAAGTTGTTGCAACGAAATTCCAAGTTCCGTAAATGTAGTTGGTCATTTCTCGGGCAGATTGACCTTTGCTTACTAAAATGGCCATAACTTCTTCATCTTTGCTCCAAAAGACACAAGTGAGTACAATTTAAAAACTAGACACATAGGACTACAACATGGTTACACAAGTTTGGTCAAAAATGAACGGAAGTTGGTGAAAAACGAGCTCAAAGTTGCTGGATTGTGATTGGACCACCAAGTTACTTGGACCAATCACAAACTTACCTAAGTTAAAAGTAAAAAGGAGGTGAAGAATGGCTGGAAAATGACTCAACTACTTACCTCTTGCACTCAGGAAGGATATAGAAGAGGTGGGAAGTTCATTTGGTCAGCCACAAACCGAAACTTAGAAAAAAAGAAGAGAGAGTTGGAGGAGAGAGGAAGAAGCAGGCAGGTCAAATAAGTCGACTTGGTAAGTAACCTTCCTCTCCGAATCAAACTTTGAGATTTTACCAGATTATAGAGCACATCCATAGGTTTCTAAAGGTATATCCCACTTATGTTTTGGATCATGGAGTCAACGGAAAAAAATCATTTTGAACACAGCACACGTTTTTGGGATAGTCAGTGAACGACGGCCAGAAGATTGGATTGGTAAGTGGACTTAAACTCGGAGTTAGATCATGAAATTTGGACAGCTTATAGAGGACTTCAGTAACATTCGTGTGATATAGTTTTGTGGATTTTGGATCAGAGGATCAACGGGAAATCGGTTTTGAACAGACTGGTTGTTACTGAGGTGGTCAGTAAACGACGCGAAGAAGATCAGCCTTGTAAGTGGTCTTAAGCTCCGATTTGGACTTAGGTGTGTTAGAACCGTTTATAGTACACTTAATGAACTTTCTGAATATGTATCATATGATGGAATTGGATGAGGGAAACGTCTTGTGTATGGTTTTGAAGTTCGGATAGTGTTGCTGAGTTCTTGGTTGAGTTCTGGTTGGTACGAATTTGAAGTGTGAAGCTTGATAAGTTGAGTTATTGAGATTTTGAGGTTAATTGAAGAATCTGAGGTTTTGAGAACATGAAGATGAGTTGGTTTGAAGTGATGCTTAGGGTTGTTTTGGTGTACTTAATGTGTTTCCGATTGAGAAATTGCGATGAAACTTGCGATACGCTTCGTTGATGTTCGGTTGGCAAAATCAGATTGTCGTATGCATTTTGAGCATGAGTGAAGTGTGTACAGAATATATATGTGTGGATGTTTGATATGAAATCAAGTGAATGAAGGATTTGAGCTATTTGATTATGGCTGAATGATTTGCGATGACGACTTGCGAATGCACCTAAGTTGGTCGTTTTGAAATGTATGAGGTGAATTGGTTTTGAAAACCAAGGGTTAACCTCGTTATGTGATTTTATGTTATGGTACAGATTTTGGACAGTGAGGAGCTTCGTGTGGAAGGACGAATTGGATTTGGGAAATCTACGCTTTAAGCGCTATTTGTCCGTGTAAGCGGATAGTACATGATAACTTTGGTTGTGTCTGTTGTATGTTTGTTTCAGAGTTTGATTGTGTGCGTCACATGCATATGGTTTGGTCCATAGTATGTTTGGACACATTTGTGATTGTGTGGTGAGACATGTGACGTTTGTGAACAGCCTCGAGCTGATTTGATACATGTGACATGTCCATGTGTAATGGATATGATTCTGGACCGTTGGGTCATTTGTTCTGATAAGATGTGTTCTGTGTGAGAGAAATGAATGGGTTTTCCCATACTAACCGGGGATGTTAGTCTATGAGCTCATAGTTTTGGGGGTATCGCTAGTGTACATTTGTAAGCTTTGGCCGGTTTACATTTGTGCACTAGTTTTTGTTATTTGTGAACGAAAGATTTGCTTGGCCAATTGGATGCCTCTGTCACTGAAGAGGTGGCGTTACAAAAACCTATTCATAGCTCTCTGTGTGTGTTCGTTGATATTGTGTTTGGTAATAGCATTTGATGATCATGCATTTGATTTGAGTGAAGTCGAGCATGATTAAGTTCTGTCACATGCATATTTCAGCCATAACTAATATATTATGTTCTATTCCCTTGCTAAGTGCCTTCGGACACTTACCCCTTACAAATAATCTATTTCAGGTTCTCAGAGACCTTAGTTCGTTGAGTTTTGGGAGTTCGTGGATCAGGCCCCACTTCTTTGTTCGAGGGTTGCTTTTTGGAGGTCTCCGGATCATGTTTTGATCTCCTTCTGTATAGTTGCTCCGTAGTATTAGAACTTTTGGAGATGTTTGTTGGTTTTGATTAGTTTTGTATTATGTTCTTTTGGTTTTGTTTTGTAAATTGTCTTTGGCCTATTCTATTTTGGTTTGAATTTGGCTTCCGCATTTGATGAGATCTTTGAGATGATTTGAGGCTTGCTAGGCCTGCATATTTGTTGTTGATATGTTGCATAGTCTAGCGCCGGTCACCGACCTCAGTTTGGGTCGTGACAGAGTTGGTATCAGAGCTAAACCTTGGTTGTCTTATATGATGTCTGATAGGAATACTACGGAGCATAGGATTCATCGTGTCTTGTCTTTCTTTGTCTAAGCCTATTTGTGGTCTTCTCAAAGTGTGACTTACTCTTATAGGGAAGTTATGCCTCAGAGACGTAAGAGTACTGATGCTACTGTTAGGGAGCAAGGTGAAGGCTCCGAGCGGCCTAGAGAAGAGGCTGCACCAGTTGAGCATACCACTACTACTACAGCTGCTACTACTACGACTGCCATGCCGACTGAGACAAGTCAACCAGCGGCTGGTACTTCTTCTGGGCATAGAAAGCGGAGTGGTGATGCAGTTGATAGGGTGATGGTGGCGATGGAGAAGTTTATTGCCATGCAGCAGAGTCAAGTGGATAAGAAGGCTGCTATGACACCTCGAGATGATTCCTTGGCAGAGTTTTTGAGGTTAGAGCCACCTACATTTTCTGGAGTACGTGATGATCCTCAGATGTTTATTGATGAGATAGAAAAGAGGTGGAAGATTCTGAATTGTGACAACAAGAGGATCATGGAACTTGCTGCTTTCAAGTTGATAGATGAGGCGGGAGTGTGGTTCCAGACTGTGGAATCAACTGGATGGACTTGGAAGGAGTTCAGTGACTCTTTATTGGATCGCTTCCTGCCTGAGAGTATGAGAGATGCTCGTGCCTTTGAGTTTGAGAGACTAGTGAAGACTCCAGAGATGACTGTTACGGAGTATGACAAGAAGTTTTGCCATTTGTCTCGCTATGCAAAGCACTTGGTGCCTGATGAAGATAAGAAGGTGAAGAGATTTATTCGAGGACTGGATGATTCGATGTTCAAAGTGATGTACCCGCATGGATTTCAGTCCTATTCAGCAGCAGTGGATTGTGCCAGGACCTTGGAGATGCGTGATAATGAAAGAATTGCAAGGCAGAAGCAAGCTAAGGTCCAGAGGTTTGATCGGCCACCGCAGTACAGTTCGAACCAGAGTTTCGGACAGCAGCAACAACAGAGGCCGAGTTTTCAGCCTAACTTTCTGAGGGCTGGAGGCTCTTTTGGAGGATCTTGGAGAGGCAGTAGTCCTCGTGTTTTACAGGGTGGTCGCGGCCAATCTGGTGGTCGAGGTCAATCTGGTGGTTCGTGTGCCAGTTGTGGGAAGCAACACCCAGGGAGACCGTGTTTCAAGCAGACGGGTGCTTGTTTTGGATGCGGAAGGTTCGGACATCAGATTAAAGACTGTCATGTGGCTAAGGCGAGATAGCAGGCACAGCTTACGAGCTTATCTGTTCGACCTCGAGAGCATGATCAAAGTCCATCTAGCCAGAGCTATCAGGGGGAGAACCCGAGTTCGAGAGGAAAGGAGCTAATGGAGCGTGATAGTGGGGGTCCGGCTCGAGTATATGCTTTGACGAAGAAAGATGCTACGGCATCTAACACAGTTGTCTCAGGTATACTTCCTATAGGATCATCACACGCTCGAGTCTTGTTTGATTTGGGGTCGACACATTCATTCTTGTCACCCCAATTTGCTGAGTTTTCTGCTAGTCCACTAGTGTTATTAGGGGAGCCTTTAGAGGTGTGTACCCCTTCTGGTCATATCATTCATGTGCATTTAGTTCATAAATCATGTGTGATAGTCGTAGATGGCCATGAGATGTTGGTTGATCTACATGTGTTAGACATGGATGATTTTGACGTTATTTTGGGGATGGACTGGCTATCATCGTATCATGCTACGGTGGATTGTTTTGAGAAGATTGTGAGGTTCAGGCCTGAGGGTGAACCAGAATTTGTACTTCGGGGTGATGGGATGGTTCCACCGAGGCTTATTTCATGTTTGAAGGCTTCGAGATTATTGAGAAGAGGTTGTGAGAGTTATTTGGCAGTGGTTAAAGAAGTGAATGCGGATTCTGATCAGATTATTATTGAGAACATTCCTGTTGTGAAAGAGTTTCCAGATGTCTTTCCGGATGAATTACCAGGTTTACCACCTGAGAGGGAAATAGAGTTTTGTATTGAGTTGATGCCGGGGACACAACCAATTTCGATACCGCCATATCGGATGGCGCCTGCTGAATTAAAAGAATTAAAGGTACAGTTGCAGGAATTGTTAGATAAAGGATACATACGACCTAGTGTGTCTCCGTGGGGTGCTCCAGTGTTGTTTGTTCGAAAGAAGGATGGGAGTTTAAGGTTGTGTATTGATTATCGCAAGCTGAATAAGGTAACTATTCGCAACCAGTATCCTCTCCCACGCATTGATGATCTATTTGATCAGTTGAGAGATGCTAAATGGTTTTCGAAGATTGACTTAAGGTTAGGGTACCATCAGTTGAGAATTAGAAAGGAAGATGTGAGCAAGACTGCTTTTAGAACCAGATATGGGCATTATGAGTTCTTAGTCATGCCATTTGGTCTCACTAATGCGCCAGCTTACTTCATGGGTCTGATGAATCGGGTGTTCAAGCCATTCCTGGATCAGTTTGTAGTTGTGTTTATCGATGACATATTGATCTACTCGCAGACCAAGGAAGAACATGAGAAGCATCTGTGGTTGGTTTTGAAGACATTGCTTGATAATGAGTTATATGCTAAGTTGTCAAAGTGCGAGTTTTGGTTGCAGAGTGTAGCATTCCTAGGACATGTGGTATCCAAGGATGGAGTGTTAGTTGATCCGACGAAAATTGAAGCTGTTGTGAATTGGCCAACACCTACTAGTGTCACAGAGATACGTAGTTTTCTTGGGTTGGCTGGTTATTATAGAAGGTTTGTAAAAGGGTTTTCTACTTTGGCTGCTCCACTCACTCGACTGACTCAGAAGAATGTAAAGTATGTATGGGGAGAAGATTGTGAGAAGAGTTTTCAAGAGTTGAAGCGTCTATTGACCAATGCTCCAGTTTTGGCATTACCATCTTCGTTGGGCAACTATTTTGTATATTGTGATGCTTCCAGAGTTGGATTAGGTTGTGTTTTGATGCAAGGTAAGAATGTGATAGCATATGCATCTAGACAGTTGAAGAAACATGAGCATAACTATCCAGTGCATGATTTAGAGATGGCAGCAGTTGTGTTTGCGCTTAAAATTTGGAGGCATTATCTCTACGGTGAGAAATTTGAAGTGTTTACTGATCATAAGAGCTTGAAGTATATTTTTGAGCAGAGGGACTTGAATATGAGGCAGAGGAGATGGATGGAGCTTCTAAAAGACTACGACTGTACCATCAGTTATCATCCGGGCAAAGCAAATGTGGTCGCAGATGCCTTGAGCAGAAAGTCAGCGGGTAGTTTGGCACATTGGTCAGTGATTCGAAGGCCTTTGATTTCAAGCCTACATGAGTTAATCGGCCAAGGGTTGGAGTTGACTACAGCATTAGATGGTGAGGAACCAGTGTTATTGGCCGAGATTCGATTACAACCAACGATACATGGTCGAATAGTAGAATTACAACGAGAAGATCCTGAGATAGTAGAGATTATTGGGAAGGTTGAGAAAGGTGAATTGCCAAAATTTAACCTTAGTGCTAATGGTGTCTTACATTATGGTACTCGATTGGTCGTGCCTAATGTAGGAGACGTGAGGAGAGATATCATGAGTCAAGCACACAAGGCCGTTTATAGTATGTACCCAGGTTCAACCAAGATGTACAACGACATGAAGAAATGTTACTAGTGGAACGGCATGAAAAAGGATATCAGAGAATTTGTCGCAAAGTGCTTAACTTGCCAGCAAGTCAAGGCCGAA
>SOPF01026318.1:15126-83651 GCA_012979155.1 Hypericum perforatum | reverse complement strand
ATGGTCTGTATGTTATTATTCGATGGTATATGCTGCTATTCAATGGTTTGTATGTTGTTATTCAATGGTCTTAATGTTGTTATCTGATGGTATTGAAAAACCGGTTTGTATTTCATGATTCAATTATTCGTATGTTGTTATTCAATGGTCTGTATGCTTTTATTCGATGGTCTATATGTTGTTATTCAATAGTCTGTATGTTGTTATTTGATGGTCTGTATGTTGTTATTCGATGGTCTATATGTTGTTATTCGATAGTTTATATTCTTGTTTCGATGGTTTGCTCTTCTTGTTTTGATGGTTTTTCGTTCTTATTTTGATAGTTTGCGATTCTATTTTTGATGGTTTGCTTTTCTTTGTTCGCTGGTTTGCTGTTCTTTTTGGATGGTTTGTTGTTTTATGTTTCAATGGTTTGCTGTTCTTTTTTAGATGGTTCGCTGTTTTATGTTTCGATGGTTCGCTATTTTATGTTTCGATAGTTTTGCTGTCTGTGTGATTCTTTTCAACTATTTTTGTTTAATAAAAGACCGTTTTGAAAGCTTAATGTTGTACTTCCCCAAGAAATATTATATTTTGCTCTGTCCTTTTTTATTAAATGTACCCAACTCTAAACTATCGAATTACAACAGCAAATCACCGAAGCCCACAAGGTCAGATTTAAAACTACAATCATCCAATCTCCCTAGAATCTTCACAGATTTGTATAACTATTTTCAATCTCATAGATTAAAAAATTTCCATGTCATCTCTTCTCTCAATGCGAGGGAGGGAGAGCCTTATCAAGGTTTTGTTTAGGTCCAACTTGGCCAAGTTGGTTCACGAGTTGCTCGCTCTCCTCGCAATGTGCCACTTCACCGAGATAGAGTGCCTAAATGTCTCCTCGAACCTTGACCAGATCTCCCTTCTCATCGGTCTCTTGTCGCACCCCTCTCTCGAGGTCAGGGTTAACACCATCATGTTGATTAAGATTGTCATCACCAGAACCCAATCGATAGTGCTCCAGCTACTCGTAAGTGACTCCGATGAGGTGTTTGATAGCGTGGTTGAGATGAAGGCGCTATTTACACTCTGCCTAGCATAGCAGACGCGCCACCAGGTAGCGAAGGCAGGAGTTGTGCCGGCACTGGTGGACTAGCTCGTCGATTTCTTGCTCCCTCCCTCCATCCCCATCCGCCACGCCGAACCGCTTTCCCTTCAAGTTAGGTACTCTAATTAAAGTCCGGTCTATGAACTCTTCTAAGGAAAAATAAAAACTAATTAAATTAAATTAAATCTATCTTAATTAATTTCCCAGAAACCTCCCCCCTTCACTTACCGAGAAAAAAAGAGAGAAGAACGAACCAAATCCCCAATCAATCCCCACACACCCAGAAGCAAGAAGAAGAAAAATCCAATCTTTTTTAAGGGTGGAATTTGGAAATGGCACTGCTCTGGGAATTAATCTAGAAGAAGCCACCGAGCGGGCTTTTGGAGATTTGCGAGGGCGTAAGATGATGAGATTTTTGCATGGGAAAAAGAGAGAGAAGGGAAATAACGGAAGTAAGATGACGAGATTGCCCCCTTCAATGTTGGTCGTCAGATCAAAATTATTTTTGTTGGGCCTCATCCAATGACTAAAATTACGTCCAGCACGAGCCTAGAATTTTTATGCATACTGCATCGAATCCGGCTCCACCACGTAAGTTGAAACGAAAACAAGTAGGATCTAGATAGAATTCAAATGCTCCGTTGATCTAAATACTTATTCATATTCTCTTTAAAGTTAGTATCTATCTATGTTATAAAGTACTGGATATGATCAAGGTTGACCAGTCCATAGTATTTAATAATTATTAAAACTGTTAAAATTAAAATATAGATATTAGAATATCTTTTGCATCAATCTTGTGTCATTTTCATAAAAACTCCAAAAAATTTATTGTAACTTTTAAAAACACAAATATTTGTGGGTGTCCTTGGCTTGTGCATTTAACCATTCCATCCTGTAATTTTCCAGCTGTCTTGGTTTTTTTTTTAGATCCTATTCTAATTCTATTCTATTACAAATTATGCTTAAGCTAAGGTTTGAACCTTGGAACTTCATCAACTCAACACCTCCTCATACCAATAGCCTACTAGGCCACGGGTCCAGCTGTCTTGGCTTAGATTTAAGCGTGTGGGTGTAATTTGAATGATTTATCTCTTTACAGTAGTAAACTTTTAAAATTTAAAAACTCTTTAGAACATAAGTACTTAAAATAAAAACGATTTTCACTTACAAGTGAAGACCATTTTATCTCCGTTATACAGGACTCAAAAATATCCGAAACAATCAACTATAGCAATTGAATTTGGACTAATTGAATTTGGACTAGAAAAAATCAAATAATAATATTTTGAAAATGTTAAACTACATTAGTATTTATGTATATTTTTTCTATTAAAACAAGTAAATATGTGATTGTACACTTAAATACATATAAAGAAAGTTATATTGTAAATTTTGTTTTTTCTATGCTGAGCCGGTAATAAAATAGTCAATTCTACTGAACGAAAATGAAAATAATAGAAAAGAAAAAAAAATTACATAAGCTCTTAATCACGGAAGTGGATTTGGTCCTGCATGTGCAATTCATGCGAGAGACCATCTGGAGTTGATATCAACTATTAGATTAGTTTAAATAAAAATTAATTTGATCTAAGAGTCATAAATGTAGTAAGATAATTTTGTACTTTCGTTACAAGATCCCCAGAAAATTCAGCTCTCTTCCTTTCTTCTTCCCATTACGAACAAATTTCCCTCGTCGTCGTCGGTTAATAATTTGATTCTGTCCTCGTAATTAGACTTTGGGTATTGTACTGATGTCAAAATTTTTTTTAATATTTCATCATTGAAAAACTCGATTAAATTTAAGTTTTAAGTTTTGTAATTATCAATTTTGTTTGACATGTCATTGAATATTTGACTAAAAACTATATTAATTGATTCAATTTATATTTGAATAGTTCTTTCTAATATGTTCGAATGGTTCTTTATGATATGTTCGAATGGTTCCCTCAGATATATTCGAATAATTTGCTCTGATATGTTCGAATGATTTGCTTTGATATATTTGAGTAGTTCGCTTCGATATGTTCGAATGGTTCGCTCTGATACATTCGAATGGTTCGTTCTGATACGTTTGAATGGTTCGCTCTGCTACGTTTGAATGGTTCACTCCGATACATTCGAATGGTTTGCTTAGATACGTCAAATGGTTCTTTCTTATATGTTCGAATGGTTCTTTATGATACGTTCGAATGTGATCTTTTGATACGTTCGAATAGTTCATTCCGATACATTCGAATAGTTCGCTCCGATAAGTTCGAATGCTTCGCTCCGATAAGTTCGAATGCTTCGCTCCGATACGTTCCAATAGTTCGCTCCGATACGTTCGAATGTTTTGCAACGATATGTTCGAATGGTTTGCACTAATATGTTCTAATAGTTTCTTATTATCTGTTCGAATAAACCTTCTGATATGTTCGAAGGATTCCTACTGATATGTTCAAAGGATTCTTAATGATATATTTGAATGGTTCGTTCTGATATGTTCGAATAGTTTACTCGGGTATGTCAAATGGTATGTAGTGTTACATAATTAATTTGATAATATTATTTGTGATTTTTTTAGATAAATTTGATCAAATGCAATTTTTTAAAATATTTTTTTGTTATATCAAATTATTTACCATTGTGTATATATATATATATATTCCCAATTACATTAGATAATTTATCTAGTTATATCAAATAGTTTTTATAATTATAATAAATGGTATATTTTTTAAATCAAATATTTTTACCAATTATTAATATACTTAAAGTTGGAAAATTAAAAAAATTGAAAAATAAAGTTTAAACTAGAAAAAATTACACCAATAGCAAAAATAAAAATCCACGTAACCTCCCTAAATACAAAAACAAAAACTGACTTAACTCCAAAAATAGAAAATTACGCGCTTTTTATTTATATAGTGTTATTTCTTTTATGGCCATTTTATCCCTTAATTAAAAGTACATGACCATTCTGTATAAACTCTTCCAGCACCGAATCTTATTCCCTTAATCACTAGCTAGTCTATAAGCAGGTCGGTAGGAGCTTCTTAATTATTAGATCTCCGATGTACAGTATTGTATGTCAATAAACGGTTCAAATCATGGTCTGAACCATCCGGAACCAAGTTTAGTGGCGGGCTGAATCCATTCTGCTAAAAAATTTCTATAGTTTCATATTTATGTCAATATCATTTTAAAATTAAGAATTTGGGTAAAATCCAAATGGACACCCGGCGAACAGATTTCATATTCGTTGGGACTGATCTGTGTGGACAAGAAAAGTCGCAAACTGTAAACATCTTATAAATATATCAAAGCAATGGCGTGCAAACATGCGTACAGATGGGTGTGACCTCGAAAAAATAAAATAATTCATGTGAATCACGCATAAAATTAAATAATAATCTGCTTGACTCATAAGAATTAATAGCTCCACATGATGTGCAGAAATATAATCGGTTTCAGATCGTATCCCGATCTCTATGGCCAGGCTGATCTGGCACGTTAGTTTGGACAGGAAATCGTTGAATATCAGTGAAGAATTGAAGCACTCATGAAAATATTCGGATATTCTGATAGTTGTATTACGATATAATAGTGTATTTGGGGGAAACAAAGCAAATTGTATTAAATTAACCGGAAACCAATTTGAATATTTTTTGGTCTTGACTAGCTAATTGGAGTTAAATACAGCTAATTAATGTAATTTCAAAAAGACGAACAAATCTTGGCAGTGCAGGAGTTTTTCGTCTCGCGCCGGCTTCCGATCGGGCTTAACACCAACTTTGTGGTGTTGATCCCGAAGATCCCAGAGGCACAAAGGGTGGAGGATTATCGGCCCATTGTTTTGGGCAACTTCGTCTACAAGCTTGTGACGAAGATTTTGGCCACCCGATTCGGTACGGTTCTCGACACATTGCTTTCTGATCATCAGTATGGATTCGTACCGGGGCGCAGGATTCATGACTGCATGGCGCTGGCTTCAGAGAGTATCAACTGCCTAGGTAGACGCCGGAATGGTGGTCATATGGCCATCAAGGTGGATATCCGTAAGGCTTTTGATACCCTCTGCTGGGAGTTTCTCACGGAGGTGCTCAGGTCCTAGGGTTTTACGGAGGCTTTCGGAGAGATGGTGCACAGTATTCTCGGCTCGGCCCGCCTCTCGATTTTGGTTGACGGGGTCCCAGCGGGTTATTTTGGATGCTCCCAGGGAGTGAGACAGGGAGACCCACTCTCACCGCTTCTATTTATTACGGCAGAGGAGATCTTTATCAGGCTCATGCAGCGAGCACTGGCCCGGGGGGATTTTACGTGTTTCCAGGCCGGCCGGGGCAGCTCATTTCCATCCCACCTCCTCTATACAGACGACATGCTTACCTTTGGACAGGCCTCGCGGGCCAACTGTCGCATGCTGCTTCGGCTTTTACAAGACTATGCGATAGCGTCGGGTCAGCACTATAACCCGGCGAAGTCCCGGGTCTATTTCAGCTAGAGTATGCCGACCAGACAACGCACGCAGCTTCTGACCATTCTGGGGATTTCTGCAGGTTAGCTACCTTTTACTTATCTTGGTATTCCTCTGTTCTGCGCCCCCCCCCCGCCGTGCTCACTTGCAGGCTATCGCGGACACCATCATTAGCAAGTTTGCACGATGGAAGGGGTCATCGCTGTCCATGGCAGGCAGGGCGTGTTTGGTCCAGACAGTCATCTTGAGCTCGTTGACACATTCTATGATGATATATTAGTGGCCCATCGCACTCATGGAGCAGGTTGATCAGTGCATGCGGAACTTCATGTGGACCAGGGACATCCACAGGAGGGCTCCCTGTACGGTGGCTTGGGCCTGCATCTGCGCTCCGCAGGAGGAGGGTGGCCTGGGGATTCGCTCAATTTGGCAGGTGAATCGAGCCTTCCTAAGCAAGCTTACATGGGCTATTCTACACGGATCGTCACACGCTATGGGCTGTATTCGGGACCGGCTTATTGATAGGACAGACAGGATGACACGATGGCATGTGTGCTCCTCGCTGCTGAGGAGAATACGGAGCTGCCTCCCAAACATTGTCCGATCTTCCAGAGTATTGGTTAGGGAGGACTCCTCGGCCAACTTTTGGTTAGACAATTGGCTGGGATACGTTATTGCTGAGCGGGTCGGACTTCTAGAGCATCTATACTCGCGGTGTGTTTACACGGTCTCGGATTACTGGCAGGATGGTTGATGGGTCTTCCATAGGCAGTTCTGTGTAGCTTCTCTAGACATCATCCAGGATATTTGTCGGCATAGTCTCGACCCCCGGGCAATGACAGGACGGTCTGGGTCCACGCCCGTAATGGCATCCTCACCTCCCGCGTCGCCTATGATCATCTCTAGCCCCGTCACCTACTGGTACGTTGGGGCTCCTGGATCTGGGACGCGGTGATTCGCCGCGGAGGTCTATCTTTCTCTGGCGAGCTATCTTCGGCGCCCTTCCTACTACTGATTTGATGCTCTGTCGTGGATTTGTTGGTCTGAGTCTGTGCTGTTTATGTATGGCTGCTACGGAGTCTTTGGATCATTTGCTCATCACCTGTCCGATTGCTGCTGCCCTTTGGCAATATGTTTTTGGGATTTTTGGCATCTCATGGCGGGCTTTTGCGAGCCTCAACGAGATACTGGTGGAGATGATGAGACAACAGTTTAGTCTGCAGGTGAGCTGCCTGTGGAGAGTGGCGGTGGTGTCTACAGGTTGGCTGATTTGGCAGGAGCACAATGCGCGCATTTGGTGGAGAGTGACCAGCGGTAGAGTCTTGATGCACTGATCGTGCTTTTCCGTCGGCTGGTGGGCGAGACGGTGATCTTTGACACAGAACGATGCTTCTCTACGCCGCGAGAGCAGACACTACTTCAAGACCTTCGTATTGCATAGAGGCCAGGTTGGGCGCCACGCACGGTTGAGGTCACTTGGCACTGCCCACCCCCGGGCTGGCTCATGTGCAATATAGATGGTAGTTCTCTAGGCGTGCCAGGTCTCAGACGTTCGGCTGAAGTGTTTCGAACTTATAGGGGGTTCGTTCAGTGGTGTTTCAGCCAGTACATCCCGAGCTGTTACGCTTTCGAGGCAGAGCTCCTAGCAGCGATCCTTGCAGTAGAGGCAGCACATGAGCGCGGTTGGCACAGGTTATGGCTCGAGATAGATTCCATGTACGTGCTCTCACGCTTTCAGACTCCACAGGCTGAGGTTCCGTGGCATTGGCGCTCCCGCTGGCTCCACATGACGTAGCTCCGATCTCAGATGCAGATTCACATTATACATATTTTCTGCAAGGGGAATATGGTTGCAGACGCTCTGACACATCTGACGGAGGATGGCTGGTGGCCGAATCTCCTAGCGTCGCTTGCAGGACTTATCGGCCGGGACATGTTTGGACAGCCATTCCATAGGTTTGTGCCCTGATGAGCTCATATTTGGTTGTTTGTGAAATTTTCCCTCTATTTTTGCCAGCCCCGACTGCCAGGATTATTTGTTAGTGAGGTGTTTGGCTGGTTTTTACCCTCACCTGACTACCAGCTTGTTGGCTAGCTGGTGAGGTGTCTGCTGCCGCACCTGACTACCAGGATTGTTGGTTAGTAGGTGCTCTATGGGCTTCTGAACTTGTTTGTATCCGGTTTTTTCTTATTTGATGGAGTTTTTAGTTAAAAAAAAGACGAACAAATCACATATAGAACGAGTTAATCACTATACATTTTTAATGTGTGCAAAAGAGTCCATGTGTGTCGAAGTTAAAGATCTATTCAATCCCATGGTTCTTGGACTTAAACAATGAGGCCTTCTTGCATCTCGTGGATCCTTCTCTTCTTCATTTCATACTCTCTCGTAAGCTAGACTATAGAGATCGAGAAGTCCAATCTTAAAAATAAGCATTTCAAATCTTTAGATGGTGTGACTTCAATGTAAGAATGTCACCCACCTCATGCTCTATCTTCATACGAAAGAGTTTGACAGTCTTAAGATGAATCTTCTTTCAAATGATATGACAATCAATTTTAATGTGTTTGGTTCTATCATGAAATACCGAATTCTCTACAATGTAATTTGTAGATTTTTTGTCATAATACAATAGAGTAGGACTTATAGTTTCTACCGGTCATTTCCAATGACAAGCTAAACCATTATATTTCTTCTATGATCAAAATCAATGCTAGATACTAGGCTTCAGAAGATGAGCAAGACACTGTATCCAAGGTACACACAATATCTTGTCACACATTTCCTTGTGTCCAAGAAACTGGCATAATCACCATTAGAGAAACCTTTTGGTTGAATAAAGGATGATACTGGATAGAAAAAGGCATTTTCAGGGATAAGATTTTAGGTATTTCAGCACATTATATGCTACTTGCAAGTGTGCCTCTTGTGGTTGAGTTAAAAACTGACTTATTTGTTATACTACATAACCAATGTTAGGACATGTTCAAGAGAGATATAATAATTTACCAAATAGTCACCTATAATGACGTAGGATGATTTATGAATTCTGGAATAAGAAGATCATAAGCTCAAAGACAGCGACAAGGTAAAAAGAAAATTTCCCATTGGATCAGAATGAGAGATTTATTGATTTGTGAGTTGTTTCCTAAGCAATTTCATGAAGTACTTGATCTAGCTGGTGAAAAGTGGAATCTCTTTTGGGATTCTTATTATGGTCGTGATGATAAGCTTGTTGTTACTCCTATGGTTGAAGAAAATGTGAGTTCAAAAGCTAAAATTGTTGATTTGGAGCCTGAGAATCAGATTGTAGAAGACAATTTGATTTTGGACGAGTTTGGTCACCTCTCTGAAGAATTATTTGAGGTTGAGCATATGAGTGAGAGTGACTTCACATTGCTGCACCTAAAGGAGTGGCATAATTCACTTGTTCTTAAGAAGCCAATAGAAGATTGTGCACATGAGGTTGACATTGTGAATTATGAATCTGAAGATGCATATTGATTTTCTTAGAGTTGATCGATTTGATTACACTCGTGGTTCTTCTTTGGTTAACATGTGGAATTATCTGAAGTTAGTTAAAAGGAGGGATAAAGAGTTCGTGTTTGCTTTGGTGTATCCTATGGCTTTGAGCTCCAGATATTTGTTCTACAGGAAGGGAAGGAACCAAGTGCAACCACGCAATTCGAGTACTTCTATTGGTCTTGGGGTGATATTTGTACGTGAGACTGCCAAACCTTATCATCATCAACTCAGGACGAGTTTGTTCTTAAGGAGGAGAGGATGACGTAGGATAATTTATGAATGGAATAAGAAGATCACATACGCATGAAGAATTATATTTGCGCATGGATCAAGCTAAGTCCTTAGCTTTATGTGGTTGCCGAAGGAATTATTTTACTTTCTTAAAAGCTAGATCATTAAATTAGTGCATTAGTAGCATTAGTTGTAGCTGTTTGTTTCTTTTTATTACAGCTGTTCAAAAACTGTCTATTGCACCAAAGAGTTACAAGTTCAATAATTACCAATTATGGCATTTCTTTATTACATTAGTAGCTGATTAGTAATCAGCTTGTAACTTGCATGTCTTTTGCATTTCTGGGTTTTTAAACAGCCTTGTAATTCTCCTTATTTAAGGGATATTATGAAAATGAATAAAAATCAAATTTGTGATTCGGTGGATTCCGAATTGTTGTTTGACTGTCCAGGTGCCATTGGAATTGGAATCCAACAAACTTCTACTACAATATGGAAGTTGCTTTAGTAGATGTATTATCCGGTTATATTTGTTTGTTCAACCAATCTATTCGTACAAGCTTCCGTGCGCCTACGCCATATAATGAGTGAAATCCTCCATAATTTCAGTTTCATCGATTGTGGTTTGGATCAAATGAGTACCATTTATGATATAAGAGCATCAAGGAGTTGGCCACCTTTCTTAGCACTAAGATGGACATTTTCATCAATTGGAGATTTCCTTGGCTTGTAGTTTAATAAACTAGCATCTTTAAGTAACTCTAAAATGGAATTTGTTGCCAAATAGGTAAACATGCATCACTTCTCGCTATCCCCAATTCAAAAAAATATTTGAGCTGACCAAAAAATTAATTTCAAAGTATGTTCTAAATGTGTCTTAGTCACAGCAATCACAACTAATGACTTACCAACAAGAATTATGTCATCCACATAGATTAATAAGACCAAAAAACAAGTAGAATGGTTGTTAATTTGGCAAACCATTGTTTGCTAGTCTACTTTAGTCCATAAAGAGAATTAGTCATTTGGGAAACTTTGCCAAAACCAAAAGCAGAAATCATGAACCCCTGTGGTATCTACATATAAACTCTCATATAGATTATAATGTAAGAAGGCATTGCTAACATCTAACTAATATAGATGTCAATGTTATGAAGAAGTAACAATAAGAATCTAACCAATAGTAGATAATTTAACCACAAGACCGAAAGTTTCAAAGTAATCAATACCAAGGGACTAAGATTAAAAGCTATATAGCTTAATCTGGATGCCCTGACATAGTAGAAACTGGTTCCTCTTCCTCTTGAGTTTCCTCATCTAAGAGTGACTGCTAGAAACAAAATATGTATTCATAGGAGATGACAGCTCTATAAATGAGTACATCATGCATCTCCATATTATAGAGTTTATACCCTTTAATGCCCACAAAAATACCTAACAAAATATATTACTTAGCTTGAGCTATGAACTTAGTACGATGGACTATAGGTATAGCAGCATATAGGCAGCCAAAGACACGCAAGTGACTGTGTTAAAATGATTTTCGATAAAGAAATTGAAAAGGAACTTTGTGACTGTAGATGAGGAGGGTAAACAATTCATTAAGTATACAACATACATGATTACATCACTCTATAAACAAGTGGATAAATGAGACTATATTTCTATCAATTGTGAAAATTGCTGATGTGCATGCAAACAGAAACACACTCGTCTATGTTTTGTGATATATTTGGTCATATTCTGAGTCAATAAGTTCATATTTTGTTATGTGTTTTATGTCTTTTGCATGTTAAGTCAGAAATGAGGACCTATCAAGTTTTGTGTGGTTTTGTAGGTGATGGAGTAGGATCTGGATCAACGGTCATGGAGCAGAAGAGAGGATGTCAAGAATTGCACATGATCAATAGTGCGGGTAGATGACTAGTCATTTATGCAGAAAGAAGGACGTAACTGAGGCCGTAGCGGTTGCTAGCAGGAGTAGTAATCATTGAGGTAAAGAACTCGGAGAGCCTAGCAGTCACTATGTCTCAAGCGGGCACTATTCGGAAAATACCTCCTCGATACCTCCTCGATGTAGTAGGCATTAGATTTCTTGTAGTGGTAGATGGTGTATAGCAGGCGCTGAGTTTATAGCAGGCGCTGGCCTACCCGAATTTGAAGAAATCGACTATTTAGCTTAGTTTAGGTCTCGCCTAATTAGGAATTTTGGCTCAGCTATAAAAGGCTTGAAGCCCTAGGTTTTAAGACACTCTTGGATGGCTTTAGCAAAAGACTTATTCAATTTATTGTCCAATTCAATTGCTTTTATTTTAAGGATTATGATCAATGACACAGATCTTCAATCAATGCTATATTTACATATCTCGTAGTCAAGAGTTGTCTTTTCATTCAATTGCTTGATAATTCATTGTTTGATTGATTTGTATAGTGTATTTAGAATTAAGATTGACAACCTTAGTTCGTATCATAGATTGCATCTGTTCCTTTTGTTAGTTTAGTTTTGATCGTTGTTTGAATCCATGATTGACAACCCTGGGCTTGTATAGCAATTCGTAGCATTAGATTAACCAACTAATTATTCGATTTCAATTGCTTAGATTAAGATTCAGAATACATAGTCTAGTACTTAGAGAATTGATCTATCTATTCATGTGGAGACGATCTTACTTATCATTATATTACTTGTGCGATCATGTTCTCTTCCACGCATCCTTAACCTGATATTTATCGCATCAAGTTTTTGGTGCCATTGCTGAGGACAGATTTGAATCAATCTATCTTTAATATTGGATATAGTTTTCTTGATTTTGAGACTAAGCTTTAGTACATCTTCGTTATTTATCACTACGCTTGATCCTCATTATTGAGTTTTGAAAGAGGTGTATGCCACACACCCATTCTGACAACCAACCCCTTCTTAAATACAATCTAGAAATTGAACAAACCATTCCCTCGAGAAGAAGGAATCAACACAAGGAAGAGATGGTAAATCATAATCAGGTAGTTAATGTCCCTACTAATAACAATGGGAGGAGGCAAATGCACCCTAGGCTAGCTGATCTTAGACCTAGCATTGCGTAACCAATAGTGGAAGCAAACAACTTTAAGATCAAGTCCAACCTTATTCAGATAGTTTGTTAAGACTAGTTTAGGGGGGATCTCCTTCAGAAAATCCTGCAAAGCACATCCAAACTTTTGAAGATCACTACTCAACAATCAAGTACAATGGTGTCCCTAGAGATGCCATTAGATTGCGACTGTTCAAGCAAAGGTTAAAAGATGCTGCTAGAGAGTGGGTGGACTCATTTTTTGCAGGAACCTTCACTACATGGGACGAGCTTGCAGACAAGTTCCTAGAGAAGTACTATCCACTAGGGAAAACTACTAAACTACGTAACAAGATTTCACAATTTAAGCAGCAGGGTGGTGAATCTCTACACGAGGCATGGCATCAATTTAAGGGTCTACTTTGTGAATGCCCACACTATTAGATACCCGACTGGATACTTATCTAAACCTTCTACAATGAATATAATCCATAAATTCAAGTCAACCTAGACATAGCAGCTGGAGGCAATTTGACTGAAAAGACAGAATATCTGATCCATCAATTCGAGTCCAAACCACATACGCACTACCACCTGTCCCACCTGCTTAGGTTTGCAAAATCTGCACTAGACCTCATATTACCAGTAACTGCTCTTTTATGACTGAAGTTGTTAACTATGTAGGTAACAAATAAGAATAATGATCCATATTCTGCTATGTATAACCTGGGTTGGAGAAACCATCCAAATTTTGTGGAGAAACAATGCAGGTCAGTAGGTACCCTAACAACTGAAACCTCCTATGGCTGTTGGCAATGCTCAAGGTCCTTGTGTATTAGTAGAAGTGGCAGTAACAAGCACCACCCCAACAAGATCGTAGGAGTGAAGACGAGTTGAGGAAGCAAGTTCTTAGCCATGAAGCCACGATTAGAAATCTGGAAATCCAAATTGGCCAGTGAGCTGCACAACTGAATGCAAGGCAACCGAGCACACTTCCAAGCAATACTGAGATCCCTCCTACCAAGTTAAAATATTACAAGGCAATCACGACCAGAAGTGAGTTTGATTTGGCAAAAAATGTAGCCAGCTTAGTGGTAAAATCTCCAGTAAAACTAGTGAATGAAGAGGGAGAAGAGCTCTGGGGGATTCCTACAGTAGTAGATAAAGATAAGCCCACGGCAAATCTACTAAGCCAATACTAGAAAAGACTTACTCGCCACCACCCTTTCCTCAAAGAGTGAACAACCAGGCATCTCATAAAAACTATAAGAAGTTCTTGGAGCTGTACAAGAATCTCCACATCAATATTATGCTCTTTGATGCTTGAACAGATGCCAACCTACATAAAATGGACAAAGGAGTTCATGAAAAAGAAGTAGAGCATAGCTAATCACGAGGTTATCCACTAACTAGGGACTATAGCGCAGATCTGAGTCAAGATTTACTTCACAAGATGAATGATCAGGGTAGCTTCACCATTCCTTGCACTATTGGTGATGAGACATTCAAAAGAGCATTGATCGATCTTAGTGCTAGCATCAATCTAAAGTCCTTCTCCATATTCCAGAAGCTTGGGTTAAGGGACATAAAGCCAACATCAGTAGTCCTTCAACTTGCAGATCAATCAATGCCTACGCCAAAGGGAGTAATTAAGAACGTACTTGTGAAAGTTAATAATCTAATTGTTTTTGGTCGATTTTGTTATTATGGAGATGTAAAAAGACCGAGATGTCTCTCTCCTTCTGGGACATCCATTTTTAGCCACAGCTAAAGCAAACATTATTGTAGAGAAAGGAAAGTTGCAATTCAAGGCTAGAATTGAAGAAGTGGTCTTGAATGTTTTCATGGCTGTCAAACACCCCACTAAAGAACATAAGTGTTATAGAGTTGATCTTATCGACGAGTGGGTAACTTAGCACATTGATGATGTTGTTTCTGAAGATGATTACAAAGCGAGACTGGAACTTCAAGAAGAGATGCATGAACATGAATTTAGAAAATAAATAGCTTGGGTGCCAACCACTAAACCACCGAGATTAGAGTGTACACCACCATCAAATCACTTGCAAAAGCTACTACAAGTCCATAAGAAGCTACCGCAAGCCCACTTGTGCAAGCACGATATCAAGGAAAATTTTGAAGTGGGCAAGGAGCACTACAAAAAGATTTAACTATCCACATTGATCTACATGGACCAAGGGGGACCTTGATGACCAACAAACTTGGTGATCGATTGTGAATGTCAAGCTAACGACCTACCTCTTTCCCCTACTCTTTTTGTTACATTTTTTGTCACTCATTCAAGTTTTCCTAAGCCAAGTTTATGGGTATCTAAGGGAATGTATATAGTGTCACCCTAAAAAAAATTATGGTTTTTAGTTGTTTTGTAGGCCATTTTCTTTAGGCCTAGCAAATGCTACAAATACAGCAGTCACTACTAAAGCACACGGGACAGCGCTAGCAGTCACTAGGTAACTTGCAATTGCTATCCAAAAAAAATAACGTGGACCAGAGACTGCTAGAAATTGGGTAGCGATAGATGGGTAGTAGCAGCCGCTACTCCCCCGATTTCACCCATAAAATAGACAACATCAGCCATCCGAACCCCAAAATCCATAAACCCTAAAACACCCAATTCCCTAAAACCCACCCTTCCACTTGCTCCAAAATGTCACCGTAGCAACACTGGTACTCCCTTGAGCTCTAACTCATAACCACAGCCACTCCCTGAAATCTAACACTGGTATGGCACCGACTTCCCTGTCTTCCATGAATAGGAAGGCGATAAGTACCAAAATCTTTACTCTTGTTCTATGTTTGGCCATTGGATGATTATATGGGATGACTTGCACTGGTTTGGTGTTGAGGATGACTTGCATGATGCGTTAGATTTTGTCAGTTGTAGTTTCTTTGCTGATACAATTGTTGAATTTGACCCCCACGTTGGGCTAGAGTTCTTCTACACGGTCATTGTGGCTGACGATCATTCTCACCTCACTGCAAGTCTTTACGGCACCCCTGTCACCATAGTTGAAGTGCTTCTCACTCACATATTAGGCATCAAGGGTGGGAGTGGCCCGTCAGACTTTAGCTCTAAGGTAGATGTCCATAATGCTTGAAAAACCTTCTCTGGTTTTCCCTCTATAAGTCACCATCTTTAGTGATCGTTATAAGAATTTGCACCTTAGCATCCTACACTGCATCATAATTTGTTGTTTTAGTAGTCAACACGAGGATAGTCGAGTTACTTGAAGTGAGCTTTATGCACTTCACTATATCCAATACAAGAAGCCATTTAGCACTTTTGCATTAATTTATGATGCCATAACTCGCACGCTTCAGTTATCTAAATTGCAGAATATTGGACTTGGACATCTTGTCATCGCATTTGTCAAGCATTTTCTTCCAGGTCGGGTAGATCTAACATAGACTTTATGAGGCAGCATCATTGTTGTAACTGGCTAGTGGCTTAGCATCTTATCACCAAGGTCGAGCACTCTAGCATGACCACCTACAAAATCAATCAGTGGGAGGACCGCAAGACTATTCAGGACCGACTTAAGAGGATAATAACATCCTGATTCCGGAACACCAAGAAGATATCAACAATTTAGCTGACTGCATTAGCAAATTGGCAATCCAGGTTGAAGCCCTGGCTGATGCTAAGGCTACTCGTTGGGAGGCCTGATGTATGCGTAAACATACACATAATTTGTTATGTTTAACATAGTGTCTAGTCGTATTTTAGGTCAGTTAGTTTGTATTTAGTTAGTTGTTTAGTATGTTTTGTGTGTTTAGTCTAGAAACGGATGTCTATCGAGTTTTATGTGTTTTTTTAGGTATTGGAGTGAACGCGGATAGTAGGACGATCGAGGTAGAGATCATGCAGAACAAAGAATAGTTTAGGCTCAATTTGTCTATGTTTGTTAGAAAATGCATAACTTTCTCATACGAACTCCGAAATGAGTGATTCTAAGATGAGAAGATCTGCGACACCTTGATCTACAACTTCCAATCAGCATGCCCAGTGCCAGCTGGAAAGGGCTAGCATATGCTAGGAGAGGAATAGAGTCCAAATTAGCGCCCGCTGGGTGACCTGGGTTTGAAGACTTTTGCCTGTTTAGTTTAGTTAGGACTTTTATTTTAATTAGGAACTTTTGTCTCACCTATATAAGGTGTTAAGACCTAGGGTAAAGACATTCTTGGCTAGATTTCATGCAAAAGTCATAGCTTTTAGTTTTCATTCAATTATTCTTTACTTTCAAAGATTGTAATCAATGATTCGGATCTTCAACCAATGCAGTATTTATATATCTCGTAGTCAAGAGTTGTTTTTACATTCAATTGCTTGATTATTTATTGATTGATTGATTTGCATCGTGTGTTTAGAATTAAGATTGATAACCTTAGTTTGTAGAACAGATTGCATCCATTTATTTCATTTTGTTTCGTTTCATTTTCTTTGATATTGTTGTTAGAGTTTAGGATTGACAACCCTAGATTTGGATAATGATAGTAGAATTCATAGTTTAAAACCAACCAATCACTTGATTTTACTTCCTTAGATTAAGATTGAGAATTCATAATCCAGTACTTAGAGAATTGATCCATCTGTCCCTGTAGAGACAATTTTAGTTATCACTATATTACTTGAGCGATCGTGTTCTCTTCCACGCATTCATAATCTGATATTTATCGCATCAAGTTTTTGGTACCATTGCTAGGGACAGATTTGAAACAATCTATCTTTAATATTAGATATAGTTTTATTGATTTTGAGACTAGGCTTTATTTTTCTTTTTCTGTTCATCACTACACTTGATCTCTTTTGTTGAGTTTTGCAGTATAGTGAAAATTATAGGAGATGACAAATTGATAGGTAAACAACTTACCAGTCAATAATGGAAGGAGGTAGAGCACCATAGACTGGCTGATCTTAGACCAAGTATTGCATACCTAACTGTGGAGGCCAACATTTTTGAGATCAAATCTAGCCTTATTAATATGGTTAGTCAAGACTAGTTTGGGGGCTCTCCTTCAGAAAATTCCACGAAGCACATCCAAACTTTTGAAGATCATTGCTCGACAGTCAAGTACAATGGTGTCTCAGCAGATGCCATCAAATTGCGATTATTTAAGTAAAGCTTAAAGGATGATGCTAGAGAGTAGGTAGATGCATTTCTTGTAGGCACCTTTACCATATGGGATGAGCTTGCAGATAAATTTCTAAAGAAGTATTACCCGTCAGGTAAGACCACCCAACTATGCAACAAGATTTCTCAGTTCACGCAATAGGGTGGCAAATCTCTATATGAGGCATGGCATCACTACAAGAGGCTACTCTGCGACTACCCACATCATCAGATCCCAAATTGAATGCTCATCTAAACATTTTATAATGGATGTAAGCCACAAGTTTGAATCAACCTAGATGCAGTAGCTGAAGGTGATTTGATGGCCAAGGATGAAGCTGAAAGTTTACGCATCATTGAAGCCATGGCCATCAACAATCATGAGTGGGGAAATCGGGTAGAAAGAAAGAAAGTGGCTAGCGTACAGGACAATAGTGAGATCACTATGCTCAAAGCACAGGTGGCAACTCTCACACAGTTAGTCCAAGCCATATATGCACCACCATCTGCCCCACCCACTCAGGTTTGCAAAATCTGCATTGGTCCACATGGTACTAATAATTATTCTCTTATTCTACTACATATAACCCCAATTGGAGAAATAACCCAAATTTTTCTTGGAGAAATAATGTAGGTCAACAAATATCTCAGCCATAACAAGGACCACCTCTGCAGGATCGCTGGAGTGAAGATGAGTTGAGGAAGCAAGTGCTGAGCCATGAAGCCACGATCAGAAATTTGGAGGTATAAATTGGCTAGTTAGCAGCATAATTGAAAGTAAGACAGCCAGGCACACTTCCAAGCAACACTGAAGTTCCTCCCACTAGATAGGAGCACTACAAGGCCATCACAACTTGGAGTGGGCAAGATTTGGAAAAGAATGCAGCTACCCTAGTAGTGAAATCTTCAACAAAGAAGGCAAGCATGGAGGAAGATAAACTCACAGTGGATTCTACAAAACCAACATTGGAAAGAAAATATCTTCCACCACCCTTCCCACAAAGACTACAGAAGCAAGTAACTCATCCTAGCTACAAGAAGTTTCTAGAGTTGTTCAAAAACTTGCACATCAATATTCCACTCCTTGATGCTTTTGTACAAATGCCAACATACAAAAAGTGAATCAAGGAATTCCTTACGAAGAAGAAGAATATTGATGATTTTGAGGTTATCCCACTGACCAGGGATTGTAGCAGTTCAGAGCTAAGATTTACCTCATAAAATGAATGATCCAGGTAGCTTCACCAGTCCTTGCTCTATTAGGGATGAGACATTCAACAAGGCACTAATTGACATTAGCTCTAACATCAATTTAATGCCTTTCTCTATATTCAAGAAGCTTGGTTTGAGGGACATGAAGGAAACGTGAGTACTGCTTTGACTTGCAGATCGACCAGTCGCTAGATCAAAAGGGATAGTTGAGAACATACTTATGAAGGTTGATACCTTAATCTTTCCAATAAACTTTATTGTCATGGAGATGCCAGAAGATCAAGATATCTCTCTCCTCCTTGGGCGTCCATTTTTAGCGACTACAAAAACAAGTATTGACGTCGAGAAAGAGGAGCAGCGGTTCAAAGTCTGTGGGAAAGAGGTAGTCTTCAATGTATTCAAAGCAGCCAAGTACCCAACCACAGAAGATGATGGCTAAGCATAGTGTAGAAGCTCATCTTGAGAGCCTGATGAGTGTCAAATACACTCATTATTCATGTCATTTTAGTAGATCATTCTTAGTGTTTTAGGTTGATTTAGTTGTGTATTAGTTTTCTTAGTGTTAGTTTTTGTTCATTGTGTGTTTATGTTAAGTTTATTATTTTTCATTAAGTTTGCTTTTTTTAGGAGCATATTCGTGGAGAAGTGGAGGATAATTGAGCAGACAAGCAAAGCCAAGGATGAGAGGGAAGTCACGAAGCTAAGAAATGCAATGCACGGTTATCTGACACATGCTAAGCATACATGACACACGCCAAGTAGCCATTACTCAAATAACAGTTTAATCAGACGACCATTCATACTCGGTGAAGCAAAAATGCAAAGTCTGGCGCATGCCAGGCGCATCTGGCATACGTCAGACCACTTTTTATATATTTTAGGTTAGATATTTTAGTAGATAAGTTAGTTTAGATATTTAGTTTACTATGACATTAGTTAATATATATATATATATGCTAGTTTTGCTTTGTAAACAAAGAGAGGACGAAGTGGACCAAAAGGAGACCATAAATTTGGACCAAAAACAGATGTAAATATTGGTTTTTTGGTAGAAGAACGTGGACTTGACGAGGGGGAGCTTGGAGTCTTGATAAGTCTCCAACCCTTTTACTCTTTGTCTATGTTAATGCTTTGTGTTTATATAAATATGTGTGAGAAGTTTACTGTGCATTTTGTGCCTTAATGCCTTGTATGTAGCCACAGTTTAGAGAGGTTAATATGTGTAGGAACATGTTCTTATTAACAAGCTTCATGACATGCTTTGACTTGTTTGATCACCAAGTTATTGTACTTAGTCAAATCTTGAGACCGAAAGGAGATAGGTTTGATAGAAATGTTAGTTTGATGATCCATTGCTTTGATAAAAGAGAAATCTTCCTTAGTTATAGATTGTGCTTTGAGTGATATGCATAGTTGGTTCTTGATTGAGTTTAGTTAGTTGGTGGGGTTGAAAGAACATATCTAACCTTCTAAGCTTGGTTAAGGGTCAATTTAGATCTTTCTAGTGCGAAAGTGTAGATTGATTGCTTTTGAAACACTCGTACCATATCACATGCATCGTATACCCCCTGAATCACTTGGTTATATTGGTCTTTAATGTACTTAGCTCACTTTTAGCTTTTTAGTTGTTGATAATCTGTTTTATGATATAAACTATCTAAATGCTTGTTCTTATGCTCTTGATGCTGTATGTTTAAGACTTTAGATCACTTGAGTTCAACAACAAACTTCATAATCTGATCCTAGTTAAGTAAGTAACACTAGAGTAGGCCTAACACCTCAATCTTTATGATCGACAGCCTTACTTACTCTTATTGCAATTCATTGCAAGTCTGCTGCTGAATTGGTGCACGCTATCCTCTTTGGCGCAGGCCAAGTTTGTAGTCCGTTAGTTTTTTGCTCGTACCAAGTGTTGTTGGTGTGTGCCTGAGTTTTGGGCTGGTCAAAGGGTAGCATACACCTACCATTTCTGGCATACGCCAGGAAGATCTGACAAATGACCGATCGTCCATTATCAATCAGAATTGTGGTAGAACATTCACGAAGAACAGCGAATTGTCAAAATTGGCGCCATTGTCGGGGATTGAGAATTTAGACTCTCAATTCGGTTTACGAACTCGAATCAGTATATATTAGTATATTTTTATTTTTATTTTATTTTTCTTTATTTTTTGTTTACTTTTTGACCAAGTAACTTGTCTTGCTTGACAAGTTACATGCATGCCATTAACCTATCAATCAATATTTCTCCATTGGAGATTGAAGAAGAAATAACGCGGTTAGAAAGGTCATTGCATAGGGAGAGATGAGAAAAAGAAAGAATGGACGAAAGGTAAGAGGGTCAAGGGGTTGGAGTTCATGCCCCTAGACATTCTTTAATGGACCATGGAAGACCAACATACGAAGGAGCAAAAACTGGAATCCAATGGCCAGCTGTTGAAGCTAATCACTTTGAAATTAAGCCAGCCGTAATTCATATGATTCAAGCTTCGAGTCAGTTTTATGGTTTGCCTAATGAAGATCCCAAAGCACATCTGGGGAACTTCATGGAAGTAGCTAATAATTTTAAGTATCCTGGAGCAATTAGCAAATGCTTTCCTTAACAAATATTTCCCCTACTCAAAGACTAACAAAATCATTAAGGAGATCACAAACTTTGAACAATATGAAAGAGAGTCTTTGAGTGAAACTTGGGAGAGATTTAAGGAATTGCAACAAAAATGCCCGCACCATGGTTTGTCTGAGGAATCTCTTCTTAAGACTTTTTATTTTAGCCTGTCACCAACAACTATGGGAAATGTTGATGTGGCATCCAATGGAAATTTCTTGAGAAAGGAAAGGGATGAAGCCTACCATATTCTAGAAGAGCTGTAGTAACAAACAGGATAATCACAAATGGGAGAAAAAAACAACCCATTAGAGAGTTAAGGGAGGTAACTGAGCGGAGTGAGAAAAGAGGAATTATTGAACTTGATTCTTCCTCGTCTTTTCAAGCATAATTAGACTTGATGGCATAGCAATTGGGCAATTTGACTCTAAACAAAATAGATACTATTGCTTTACAACAGCATTACGAAGCCTGTGGTAACACTAGCCACGAGATTAGTCAATGTGCAATGATGAGCCAATCTACAGAGCAGGTCAACTTTGTGAGTGGTCAAGAACAATGAGGAAACCGAATGGTAAACAACCCATATTCCTCAACTTACAATCCTGGTTGGAGAAACCACCCTAGCTTCTCATGGAAAGAAAGAAACAATGATGATAATATGGCAATTGTTCCTGATAAAAGATTGCCTTTATGTGTCGCGCAATAAGGACCACCACCTGGTTTTCAACCACGTGGATTCTTAGGAGAAAGAATGGTGGCCCTTGAGGATAGATTTGACAAGGTTGAGAAATTCATCCAATAAACGGGACAATCGTCCAACAACCAAAGTCAAATCTTGAAGGCATTAGCGGCACAGGAAGCTAGGTAGAACAATTTAGAACAATTTCTAAAAGGGCAAGCAACTGCCATGCGTAACATGGAAGTACAACTTGGGGAAATTGTAAAGACAAAAGCACAAAGAGCATCTGGCTCTCTCCCAAGTTCTACTAAAGTAAATCCTCGTGGGCAAGTTAATGCAATCTTCTTAAGAAGTGGCAAGGAATTAGCTTCTCCGTTAGTCAAAAAGAAGGCTAAGGAGAATGATGTGGTGATTCCAAAAAAAGATAAGGAGGAAGAAGTATTGAAAGATAAGGTCTCGCAAGAAGAAGTTGCAAAAGAAGAAGAAGTTTTCGTACCACCACCGCTAATGGTCCCTATTCTGCCTTTTCCTCAGAGGGTAAAGCGAAAGTCAGGGATGGATGAAAAATTTATCCGTTTCATGGAGAAAATGAAGAATGTTCAGATTAGTGTCTCATTCTTGGAAATGCTAGATCATGTTCCACACTATGCCAAATTTCTAAAGGAACTCATTACTAAGAAGAGGAAATAGGAAGATGGAGAGACAATTACCCTTACAGCTAATTATAGCTCTCTAATCTCAAAGAATCTTCTTATGAAGCTAAAAGAACCGAGGAGTTTTACAATTCCCTGTTTCATTGGTGAAACCGAGTTTTCAAAATGTTTTTGTGATTTAGGCGCAAGTATCAACTTGATGCCTTTGTCTACATTTCAAAAACTAGGTTTGTGTGAAGTGAAGCCAACATTAATGCTTCTCCAGTTGGTAGACCAAACCATTAAGAAACCATTTGGTGTGGTTGAGGATGTGCTGGTTAACATTGACAAGTTCATCTTTCTAGTTGACTTTGCGATTCTGGATTTCTCTGGGGACAAGAACTGTCCACTGATTTACGGAAGACCCTTCCTTAACACTGTACATGCATTGGTGGATGTGCATAATGGTAAATTGGTGCTCTGAATTGGAGATGAGAAGGTTGAGTTTAACATGACAAATGTTATGCGCCATCCTCTTGATGAAGGGATGTGCATGAAAATTGATGGTGTAGATGAGTGTATCCTCGAGTTCTGCAAGGAGAACATCTCTAGAATTGAGGATAAAGAGTTAGAGAAAGAAGAGGAGGATATTGTGGAAGAAGTTAAGGAGGAAATTGACAAGAAAGGTTTGCTTGAAGAGCTCGAAATTTATTTGAAATATCGAACTCCACCATCGATTGTAAAAGCTCCTTCCTTAGAACTGAAAGAGCTACCCTTGCATCTGAAATATGCATTCTTAATAGATGGAGGGAGATTATCGATTATTATATCAAACAAGCTCACTAAGGAAGAAGAAGAGAAAGTTCTCACAGTTGTGAACAAACAGATTAAAGCCATTGCTTGACAAACATCTAATATCAAGGGGATAAGCCCAGAAATTGTGATGCACCATATTCACATGGAGGATAGAGCAAGGCCAAGAGTAGACTGACAAAGAAGACTTAATCCTAACATGAAGGAGGTTGTTAAGAAGGAAGTGATTAAACTCCTAGAAGCCGGAATTATTTATCCAATCTTGAATAGTGAATGGGTCAGCCCAATACATTATGTTCCCAAGAAAGGGTGAATGACAGTTGTGATCAACGAGGAGGGGGAGCTCATTCCAACAAGAACTATGACCGAATAGAGAGTGTGCGTCAATTATCATAAGTTAAATGATGCCACAAGGAAAGATCATTTTCCACTCCCTTTCATTGATCAAATGTTGGAAAAGATTGTGGGGTATTCTTATTATTGCTTTTTGGATGGGTACTCAGGGTACAACCAAATTGCAATATATCCCAGAGATCAAGAGAAGATATCTTTCACCTGTCCCTTTGGTTTTTTTGCATATCACAGAATGCCTTTTGGATTAAGTTGTGCCCCAGCAACGTTTCAACATTGTATGGAGTCTATCTTTTGGGAGATGAATGAAAAGATTATGGAAATCTTCATGGATGACTTCTCTGTATTCGGAGACTCATTTGATCATTATCTTGATAACCTAGATAAGGTATTGAAGAGATATGAGGAAAAGAAGCTTGTGCTCAATTGGGAAAAGTGCCATTTTATGGTAGATGAAGGAATAGTCCTAGGGCATAAGATTTCTAGAGCTAGTATAGAAGTCGATAGAGCTAAGACAGAGGCAATAGACAAAATGGATGCACCAACCCCTGTTAAAAGTGTTAGAGCATTTCTGGGTAATGCCAGATTTTATAGAAGATTCATCAAGAAATTCTCTCTAATTGCTAAACCTCTAACAAATTTGCTGGTCAAAGAAGTATCCTTCAACTTTGATGAGCACTGCCTTAAGACATTTGATGCTCTAAAGAAAGCTCTTATCATAATTCTACTGATTTCATCACCGGACTGGAAACTTCCATTCGAATTAATGTGTGATGCAAGTGATATTGCTTTGGGTTGTGTGCTTGGACAGAAGAAAGAGGGAAAGCTCCATGGCATCTACTATGCTAGTAGACTATTGGCAAGAGCTCAACTCAATTATACAACCACAGAGAAAGAGATGCTTGCGGTTGTTTACGTATGTGACAAATTCAGACAATACTTGCTTAGTTTGAAAGTTATAATCTACACTGACCATGCAGCTTTGAGATATCTTTTCTCAAAGCAAGATGCGAAACCTTGCTTGATGCACTAGATTTTGTTACTATAAGAATTTGACTTGTCCATTAAGGACAAGAAAAGAGCTAAAAATATTGTCGCAGATCATCTATCTAGGCTAGAGAAAAGCGATGGTATGGAGATTGAAGGGAATATTCAAGAAGAGTTTCTGGATGAAACTCTTATGACGATGAGTAGAGTAGAAGCTCCCTGGTATGCGGATTATGCCAACTTTTTAGTTGGAGGAATTATTCCGACAGATCTGAGTTATCCCCAAAGAAAACAATTTCTACGGGATGTTCGGATGTATGTTTGGGATGATCCTTACCTTTTCAAGAGGTGTAGTGATGGGGTTATTCGACATTGCATTGCTAGTTAGGAAGTAGCAAATATTTTAGAGCAATGCCATAACACTCCCTACTCAAGTCATTATGGAGCTTCAAGAACCGTATCTCGAGTCTTCGAATGTGATTTCTATTGGCCTTTTATCTTTAAGGATGCACATAGTTATATTGAGCAGTGTGACCACTGCCAAAGAACGAGAAATATCTCAGAGGAATGAGATGCCATTATCTGGAATTTTAGAGATTGAGCTCTTTGACGTTTGGGAATTAGACTTCATGTGTCCTTTCCCAACATCATATGGCAACAAGTATATCTTGGTAGGAGTAGACTATATTTTAAAGTGGGTAAAAGCTTTGGCATCACCAACAAATGATGCTAGAGTAGTTATCCAATTTTTGAAGAAGCTCTTTTCGAGATTTGGAGTGCCACGAGCAATAATCAGCGATGGTGGGTCAAATTTCTACAACAAGCAATTTAAAGTCCTGCTAAAGAGATATGAGGTAACACACAAGTGGCAACACCTTATCATCCCCAAACTAGCGAACAAGTTGAGCTTTCAAATTGATAGCTCAAGAAAATCTTGGAAAAGACGGTTGGAACAGCAAGGAAGGATTGGTCAAACAAGCTCGATGATGCCTTATGAGCTTGTCGCACAGCATTCAGGACACCTATAGGAATGTCGCTGTATAGACTTGTTTATGGCAAAGCATGCCATCTTCCAGTAGAGCTTGAGCAACTTGTATTTTGGGCCATTAAAACCCTTAATTACGATTACAAAAAGGCCAGAAAATGCAGAATCTTCCAACTTGAAGAGTTGAATGAAATACGGGACTTGGTAGTCGAAAGCTCAAGGCTTTACATGATGCCCTTATCATCAAGAAAGATTTTAAGGAGGGACAGCATGTTTTTCTCTATAACTCGTGACTAAGACTCTTCCAGCGAAGCTCAAATCTAAGTGGAGCGGCCCGTACCAAATTGTTAAAGTGTTCCCTTTCAAAGCACTTGATTTGAAAATTAGCGATGGGATAGTCTTTTGAGTCAACGGCCAATAATGCAAAATTTATATTGGAGGGGGCGATATTAATTGAGATGCAGAGGTGCAATCGATTAATATACCATCCAGTGCGTGAATATTTGGAACAAAGTAAGGCTCTTCTACCTACAGAGAATAAAGAACAAGATGTTTTGCGCTAAGTGTATTTGTTTAGTCAGTGTTTTAGTTTCAAGGAAGATCCTGATTGACTTATGTCTCATCATTCTCCATCAAGCATAAGAGACCTTGAGAATTGAGAGACGAGAAGAAAATTTCTTGAGACACTCTAGAGGAACATCAAAGAGTGCCTTCAAGGTGCGGAAAATTGGAACATGATGGAAAATATAGCAAGAATAGCACTAACTCGTAAATTGAGCGTATTGTGCTATAACTTCGTGACCCTATTAGGCTTAAAGTCGAAAAGGTTGCACGAAGAGGTAGTTCGTCATGGTATGCCATTCGTGAGTTGTGTGAATTGCGAACATCTAAGTTGCACCTTTGACCCATGTAGATGGGTGGTTTGGTTTTCAAGCTTTCCAAGAACGCAGCGTACATAAAATCCAAAAAAATAGATTAGAGATCTTTTTCTTATGTTTATTATATTAGTTTTAGTGTTCATATCTTAAGTGTGAAGTTTTTGTGAAGTGTACATTCTGGCGCATGCCAGATATACTAGCGCATGCCAGCGATGCACAAAAAGAGAAATTGGCGCACGCCAACGAACCTAGCGTACGCCAATTTTGGGCAGAATATTTTATAAAAGTCTCGGGTGTGCACCATTTTTCATAAGTTTTCAAATTCCAAAAATTCCTGCTGTCCGAAACTTCCAAATTTCACAAGCCCAACACTTCCAAACCATTTACCTACTCTTCCAAAGGTCCAAAACAAAGTTTACAATAGTGGGTGATGAAGGATCTAGCTAGATTCCACGTGGAGACAGAAGGAAGTGAGCACGAAACCCTTCGCCTTCTCCACTAGGTTCTCCACCCCCAGACATCTGCAGCCTCTACAACACTCCCTTCGCAATCTTCCGTGATTGGGAGGGAGAGAGGTATCAAAAATTCTCATGACTTAGTGTCCTTAGTCATTTTACGATTGATTGGGAAGACATGAAGACACTAAAGGTAGATAGACAATTGAGGTCGGCTTTTAGGAAATTAGGGTGGAGATACGTCGAGAATAGGGATATTTTGGCTAGACAAGAGATTGTTTTAGAGTTCTATTGCACGTTGCAGGTTTTGGCTAACAGATGATCATTTACTACATGTGTATTTGACACTAATTTTGGCATGGATGAGAGTGAGTTTAACAACCTGTTTAGCCTTAAGGCTGGACCAGGTGCATTAGATTTCATGCCTGCTAGTCAAGCCCATCGAGCATGGCATGAGATTATAAGTTTTGAGCAATACAAGTCGGGGAGGGCACCTAATGCGCTAATTAGAGAACCATATTTAGGCATTCTCCATCGCTGTATGACTCTAACCATTAGTGGTCAATGGGAGGAGTCTAAAGTCTTCCGATCTTAGCTGTATGCCATTGACTACCTATGCTATGATTTTCCTTTTAGCACCTTTGCTATGATCATAGACTGCTTTGCTAGATCCATTAGTGATAGGGAACCTAGGTATCTGTAATTAGGTTATATTGTTTCCTGCATTGCACGTCACCATTTTTCTGAGTAGTTTATAGATTTCCATGGAATGATTTTGGAGCCGGTGCTGCTCAGCATCAAGAAACTCCACATGAGCAAGCTGATCAAGAAGACGATGATCGATGGAGTTAAGATTGTTAAGTATAAGCCTTGGGAGGAGAGACAAGCAGTCTAATTATGCCTTGGGGCACCAGGAAGGGTGCTAGTACAGAGAGAGGAGTAGCAAGAGCAACATGAGCCCAGCCATCATAATGAGGCTAGATCGAGTCATCGGGCTCCTAACACACGAGGAGATATGGACTATTTACGTGACCAGTTGGTTGCAATACAGGTGTAGCTATAGGGTCACGGAGAGCACCTTCATAGATATAATGTGCAACTGTAGGACTATATAGTTAGCAATGCAACCAGATGGGACTGCTAATACGACTACAATGCTCACATGGAGGCCAAGCTTAGAGCTTGAAGAGAGGAGCAGAGGTAGTTCTATGCTGAGCAGAGAGCTCACATGGCATTCTAGAGGGAGCATTACGAGCAGCAGTGAGCACATGCTAAATGGATTACCAACTAGGTGAAGATCTTTGGCAGCGATTTCATGTTCCCACCACCACCTCCTCCAGCTACTGATGATTGACAGGGAGCTCCTCTTTACCTCTTTACTTTGTACTTTGTACTTTTATTTATTTGCTTTGTTTATTTATTTTCTTATATTTTGACTCTATTTTTAGTTTTGTGTGTTTGTAACTCATTTAATGATTGTGTTATGCTACTAGTAGGTGATCCTATTAGGCTTAAAGCCGAAAAGATCACAAGAAGTTAGTCTACATAACAAGTCATTAGTAAGTTATTATGTTGCATGTTTGTTTGTTTATGTTTGTTTCAAGATTGGTTTTTCATATCTTTGGTGACTTGGTACGGAAGTGTTCCCATTTTGAGCTCTTGAGGGTTCAATTTCCCTGTTGCTTCTTAACGTACTAGGACATCAAGATAAAACTATCTCACCTTTGTTTTTCTTTTTGTGATTAGGTGCTTATTAGTATCTTAGACACCTTGAGGACAATGTGTCATTCAAGTGTGGGGGAGGGTTCCTTCTAGGAATCTTTCTTTTAGGTTGTTTAGTAGGTTAGCATGTTAGTTTGTTTTGTTTAGGTTTAGACTTGGCATGAATTTTTCAAAAATTTGATCCCCCTCAAAAATTTTCAACTTGTGTTAGAATTTTATCATTTTCTTAGTTAGGAATTTAATTTGCGCATAAAGCCTAGGAATTGATAGAAATCTCGCACTCTGTTGTTTAAATTAGTGGTTTCACTATGTAGACTAGACTAGAGGGTTGATGAGTGTACCTTGTGAGTATTTGAGGTGAAGGAAGAGACATTCGTCTCTATATTTTTCATGAGGTGTATATTAAGTCAGTTGATCAAGGTATCCTACTAGTACTTATCGTAGTCTAGGTTGCGTGGAAGTTAGTGAAAGGACAGGGGCATTCTTTGACATTGAGCCTAGAGCTTTAGAGATAAGATCCCTTATATATTTGTTGTTTAAACCCTTTGAGCCTAGCCTTTTCTTGATCTTAGATTAGGAAGCCGACTACAAACTTTATATCATCCATCTTCCTTACCTTTGATCATCCAATTGGAGGACTTATATGTTGGCATATGTATTGGGTTTAGTTGGTAACTTGGGTTTCATTTAATTTATATCTGTTGGGATGTGGTACTATGGCCATATTAGAAGCCGAGTCTTTGCCTAGAACGTGCTAAGTATATAAAGTTTGTGAATGTAAAAAAAAGAGAAGAGAAAAAGAAGCGAAAAAGAATGTGTATTTGAATAAGGCATGTGGTCTAGGCAATACTTATGCTTCTAGGTCTTAGTTCATTGGGATACTTGGAGAATGTGTTTATTTATTTTATATATGTGAGGATATTTAGATTAGACGAGTTATTACTTGCATTTGTGACATGTCCTCAGATTAGGTGGTTTAGCCACTATCCATATATTTTACCTCACCTTTACCTTAAACCCTCATTACAACCCGATGAAAAGACCCCTTGATCATTAGTAACCATCGCCACTTTTAGATAACGCTGAGTAGGACGTAGGATGCTTTGAGTATATTAACATGTATGCGAGTGATAGGAAGTTGACCATATAGATTATATGAGTGAAATACTTCTCTATCCTCGTGAGGTCAACCTTCTAGTGTCTTTTATGTAGAGTTAACACTTGTTTAACAATTGAGTGTTGAGGTGCGTACTAGTTTGTTGTGCTTTGTGTTATGGATTGAAGAACTAACTTAGATTATGATTTGATTGTGATGCGAGTTGATATTTTTGAGGGAAGTTAAGTGTTGATCTATTCATGCTATGCCTTTACCTTGTTTTGTGTTTGTTTGTTTGTATTTGATTTTGGTTTAGGTTGTCCGCATTTTGAGTTTTTGCTTGGGAACAAGCAAAGATTCAAATGTGGGGGTGTGATGAGTGTCAAATACACTCATTATTCGTGTCGTTTTAGTAGATCGTTCTTAGTTTTTTAAGTTGATTTAGTTGTGTTTTAGTTGTCTTAGTGTTAGTTTTCGTTCATTGTATGTTTATGTTAAGTTTATTGTTTTTCATTAAGTTTGCTTGTTTTTAGGAGCATATTCGTGGAGAAGTGGAGGACGATCGAGCGGACAAGCAAAGCCAAGGACGAGAGGGAAGTCGCAAAGCTAAAGAATGTAATGCACGGTAATCTGGCGTATGCCAAGCATACATGGCGCATGCCAAGTAGCCATTACTCGAAAGATAGTTCAATCAGACGACCATTTGCACTCGATGAAGCAAAAATGTGAAGTCTGGCATACGCTAGGTGCATCTGGCATACGCCAGACCAGACAAACAGAAGTAAAATAAAACTGAGTGTTGGACAAATAAATAGAGGACTTGACAAAGACAGTTTAGAGCTTTGTGAAGGAGGGGACAAGTTGGCAGACCACTTTTTAGATATTTTAGGTTAGATATGTTAGTAGATAAGTTAGTTTAGATATTTAGTTTACTATGACATTAGTTAATATATATATGCTAGTTTTGCTTTGTAAACAAAGAGAGGACGAAGTGGACCAAAAGGAGACCATAACTTTGGACCAAAAACAGATGTAAATATTGGTTTTTTGGTAGAAAAATATGGACTTGAAGAGGGGGAGCATGGAGTCTTGATAAGTCTCCATCCCTTTTACTCTTTGTCTATGTTAATGCTTTATGTTTATATAAATATGTGTGAGTAGTTTACTGTTAGTTTTGTGCCTTATTACCTTGTATGTAGCCACGGTTTAGAGGGGTTAATATGTGTAGGAACATGTTCTTATTAACGAGCTTCATGACATGCTTTGACTTGTTTGATCACCAAGTTATTGTACTTAGTCAAATCTTGAGACCAAAAGGAGATAGGTTTGATAGAAATGTTAGTTTGATGATCAGTTGCTTTGATAGAAGAGAAATCTTCCTTAGTTACTGATTGTGCTTTGTGTGATATGCATAGTTGGTTCTTGATTGAGTTTAGTTGGTTGGTGGGGTCGAAAGAACATATCTAACCTTCTAAGCTTAGTTAGGGGTCAATTTAGATCTTTCTAGCACAAAAGTGTAGATTGATTGCCTTTGAAATACTCGTACCATGTCACATGCTTCGTATACCCCATGAATCACTTGGTTATATTGGTCTTTAAGGTACTTAGCTTGCTTTTAGCATTTTAGTTGTTGATAATCTATTTTGTGATATAAACTATCTAAGTGCTTGTTCTTATGCTCTTAATGCTATATGTTTAAGACTTTAGATCACTTAAGTTCAACAAAAAACTTCATAATCTGATCCTAGTTAAGTAAGTAAACCCTAGAGTAGGCCTAACACCTCAATCTTTGTGGATCGACAACCCTACTTACTCTTATTACAATTTGCTAGAACTCTGCTGCTGAGCTGGCGCACGCCAAGTTTGTAGTCTGTTAGTTTTTTGCTCGCGCTAAGTGCTATTGGTTTGTGCCTGGGTTTCGGGCTGGTCAAAGGGTGGTGCACGCCACCCATTTCTAGCGTACTTCAGGAAGATCTAACAAATGACCAATCATCCATTATCAAGCAGAATTATGGTAGAACGTTCACAAAGAACAGCGAATCGTCAGAGCCAATTAGAGGTAATGTAGGAAATTGCAACAGAAGTGGATGGGCCAAAAATTAGAAAGCAAGTAGCATGGGTACAAGTAGCTGGCTCACATGACTTAGATGATACATCATGGCCCATATTGAAACTATGCAATATCCCACTACTAGAATTGGAGCATAAACCACCGTTAGATCACTTGAGGTATGTTTACTTGAGTAGAGACAATGAATTACCTGATATTATGTCTATATCTTTTACTCTAGCACAAGACGATAATCCACTAAGAGTCCGAATGCATAATAATACTATCAAGACAAAATCTGAGATGACCAATGAGCGTTTTCCTGTAAACCTAGCTACCCATATTAACCTACAAGGATCATGGGTGGAACTTGACGACCTAGGACCTTGGTAATTGATTGCCATTGTCAAGCTAACGACGTTAACTTAGAACTCTCTCTTACCCTACTTTTCCTTTTTGTTTTTAGTGTCACTCGTTTGAGTTTTCCTGAGTTTGTGGGTTTCTAAGGGAATGTATATAGTGTCACCCTTGAAAAAAAATGTATTTTAGTTTTATTGTTTATAGGTTAGACAGGTTGAGAGGAGCCATGCTACAAAGTTTAGATGCGAACAACACTGAAAAGTGCAGAACCAGTGACAGCTAGAAGCTCAAAACACTGCCACTTCCTCCACAACCTTGATCAGGCTATCCCTTTCTCTTCTCGTTTATCCATCTTTTGTGGTTGTTTTTTAAATTTTGTTGTATTTATTATGGGTAGTATGCCTCTACACATTGAGGACAATGTATTTGATAAGTGTGGGAGTGTACTTGGTATGTTTTTGCTTTTAACTGCAATGTGCATGCGATTGAGTCCTTTTTTTGTGTGTGACATGTGTTTTTGATTGATGTGGTTGAGTCTTGCACAACTGATAAAGTACCCCTCAATTTTTGAACTTTTGTTAAAAGCTAGACCCCATGTCATGTTAGGAATCAAAATTGAGTAGAATGAGTGGGAACATATAGCAGCCTCACCCACAGTCATTTAGATTAGTCATCGCATCTGGTAGGCTAGACTAGAAAATTTGACAAATGACCTTGTGAGGATTTTGAGCCAAAGGAGAGAATAACCGTTCTCTTTCATTCATAAGGTGCCTATACGATCCGTTCAATGAGAGTGTTAGATGATTACTTAGCATAACTTGAGAAGGTAGAATGTATCGAGGGCCCTTTTTGCTATGAGCCTAGAGCCTTAGAGCCAAAATCCCTACATATCGATTGTTTAACCCATTGAGCTCGAGCATATTCATTGAAAATACTATATATAAGCCATTGTACAAACCTTATTCGCTTACCTACCCACCTTTTACTATCCTTCCGAGGAAGCATTAGGATTACATCTTATGGGGAATTTTCTAAGAGTTCGTATAGTAGCATAGCTTGGGTGGGATGATCAAGTGGGGATTGCAGGTAGATGAGAACCAGGAAAAAAATATACAGACTTGACTTGCTGTGTTTCACAAAAGAAAAAAGAGAAAAACGTTGTGCTAGAAAAAGAAAAGAAAGAAAAAAGAAGAAAGTGGAAAAAGAATGAAAAGAAAATTGAAAGTGGAAAGCTGGAAAGGTAAAAAGTGAAAATCAAGGAAAGTGGAAAGAAAAGAATGATTGTGAAAGAAAAAGTACAAAGAATAATGGAGCAAGTTAAGAACAACTGGTCTTTAGGATATGGGTTACATTGGGATGAGTGTTTAGACATAAGGTGAGATGCATAGAATAGCCGAGAGTTAGAACAATTTTTGTATAGATCCTTAGATTAGGTGGTTTAGCCACTATCCATACTTATATATCCTCACCTTTACCCTCAGCCCCGTTACAACCTGAGAAAAGTCCCTATGATGATGTAATTTGTCTTGTCTTGAGTATGTTTTAGTATGATGTCTAGCATTCTTAGACCCCGAACGTGTATGCGAGCAATAGGATAGTTGACTACCATATACATGTGAGATGACATTAATCCAACCCTATGAGTGGTCAACCCTCTAGTTTAGAATACTTGGTGCAAACTGGGCTAAACAATTGAGGATAGAATGTCTATGTGATTTTTATTTGTTATGCTTGGGTGTGTGATCTACGTGACCATAGGATCGTCTTATGACGAGGGTTTGAACTTTGAGGGTACTATTTAGTTAGTTCTTTTGATTTTCTTTACTTGAGGACAAGCAAAGAAGTAAGTGTAGGGGTGTGATGTGTGCATAAACATACACACAATTTGTTATGTTTAGCATAGTGTCTAATCATGTTTTAGGTCGCTTAGGTTGTATTTAGTTAGTTGTTTAGTATGCTTTATGTGTTAAGTCAAGAAGCAGATATCTATCAAGTTTTATTTATTTTTTCAGGTATTTGAGCGAATGTGGAGAGTAGGACAATCGAGGTAGAGATCATGCAAAACGAAGAATAGTTTAGGCTCAATCCGTCGACATTTGTTAGAAAATGCATAACTTTCTCATACGAACTCCGAATTGAGTGATTCTAAGACGAGAAGATCTGCAACACCTTGTTATACAACTTTGGTTTTCGCATGCCCAATGCCTGCTGGGAAGGGCCAGTGTATGCGGGAAGAAGACTTGAAGACTTTTGCCGTTTAGTTTAGTTAGGACTTTTATTTTAATTAGGAACTTTTGTCTCACCTATATAAGGCGTTAAAACCTAGATTAAAGACATTCTTGGCCAGTTTTTATGCAAGAGTCATAGCTTTTAGTTTTCATTCAATTACTATTTACTTTCAAGGATTGTAATCAACGATTCAGATCTTCAACCAACGCGGTATTTACTATCTCATAGTCAATAGTTGTTTTTACATTCAATTACTTGATTATTAATTGATTGATTGATTCACATCGTGTGTTTAGAATTAAAATTGACAACCTTAGTTCGTAGAATAGATTGCATCTTTTTATTTCATTTCATTTTGTTTCGTTTCATTTGCTTAGATATTGTTGTTAGGGTTTAGGATTGACAACCATAGATTTGGATAATGATAGTAGAATTTGTAGTTTAGAACAAACCAATCATTTGATTTTCATTACTTAGATTAAGATTGAGAATTCATAATCCATTACTTAGAGAATTGATCCATCTGTCCCTGTGGAGACGATCTTAGTTATCACTATATTACTTAAGCGATTATGTTCTCTTACACGCATTCCTAATCCGATATTTATCGCATCAAGGCCTATCAGGCAACCAAGCCTATATACGGGCCCAATTCACAGCCCAGGAAGCATATAATGCCCAACACAAAGTAGCGGAAAAGGTGCACTAGCCTGGCTATGAGCCCAATACCTGCCACCCCCTCCACACTAATGACCAGGCTATACCTTCCTCCCTTCCTTTATTTTCCATTTTTTGGGATATGTGTGTGTGGTGCCCTTTAACACATTGAGGACAATGTGTTCGATAAGTGTTGGGGTGCACCTCGTCAAAATTGTGATGTTTTTGGTCTATTTTCATTATTCTTTTGTGTGTCATACATATGTGATCAAGTCTTTTATGTGTGTGACATGTATTTTTAATTGAAGTGATTATGTCTATTAAAACTGATTAACCAACTTCCAAACTTGTGAACTTAGAACAATAGCCAAATCCTATTGTTTGTCAAGAACCAAATTTAAGTTGCCTCGAATAGGATTGTGTAGGCATGACATCCTTGGCTATTTAGGTCAATAATCATACTAGGTAGACCATAATTGAGAGTTTGATGAGTGACTTTGTGCAAATTTTGAGCCGACGGGAAACACAACCATCTCTATTTTTATTCATGATGTGCTTACATGCATCAGGTAATGAGAGTGGTATACTAGCACTTGGCATAATTTCATAGTGAGGGTTGAGTTACATATCGAGGGCCATTTTGATGTTGAGCCTAATGCCTTGGAGCCATAAACCCATTCTTATCCATTGTTTGAACCCCATTGAGGCTAAGCCTATTTGTTGAGTTACTATTTACACACAACTACATGAGCTAATATCTGACCCCATCTACCTTCAAACTATTCGGTCTGAGGGATTAGGACACTATTTAAGAGTATTTTTGAAAGGGTGCACTTGGTGGTATAACCGCGGGTATTGAACATGAATTGGGCTAAAAAGGTAGAATTGAGGTCAACAATCAAACTGGGATAAGTTTGCCAATGAAAGTGCAAGAATGTGTGCAAGAATTTAAAAAAGCAAAAAAAGAAGAGAGAAATGTGGAAAGATTGGAAAAGCAAAAAAAGAAAAATCCAAGAAAAGTGGATTGATGGAAATAATGTGATTAAAAGAAAAGAAAGTACACAATGAAAAATAGTAGCTTATCTCGAGTGACATGGCCTCTAAAATATGGGTGCATTGAGTTGAGCATGTAGTCATTATAGGGTGAGATGTGTAGTATAGGCGAGAATTAGATTCTTTGTGTAATCCTTGGAATGTGTGGTCTAGCCATTACCCTATTATTTATCTTCCCCTTACCTTAAGCCACATTACAACCCTGTACAAAGCCTCTCTTGATTATGAATCCCACATTACTCGAGATAGTGTTAAGTGCAAAATATGACATTTTTAGAACTCGACATGTATACGAGTGAAAGGTAGTTGACTACTTAATACAAGTGAGCATAAATTGATCTAACCCACTAAGTGGTCAACTCTTGTATATGGTATGCATAGTGTGAAAATTGGGTTAAACAATTGAGGATGCTGTGTATATATGGTCTTTGTTCTTGGCAGTTGAATGAGAGGAATGATTAGTGACAGGATGAAGCATGTTGTGAGTTGTTCTAAGTTAGGAGGAACCATTGATATAGTAGTTCTGATGTACTTTGCTTGGGGATAAGCAAAGAAGTAAGTGTGGGAGTGTGATGTTCGTACAAACAAACACACACTCATCTATATTGTGTGAGATGTTTGGTCGTATTTTGAGTCAATTGGTCATGTTTTGTTATGTGTTTTGTGTCTTTTGCTTGTTGAGTTGGAAAGTGAGGACCTGTCGAATTTTGTGTGGTTTTGTAGGCGACGGAGTAGGATCTGGATGAACGGTCATGGAGTAGAATAGCGGATGTTGAGAACTATGTATGATCAATAGTACGGGTGAATGACTGGTCGTTTGTATGGAAAGAAGGACGTAACTGAGGCATAGCGGTCACTGGTAGGAGTAGCAGTTGCTAGGGTGAAGAACCCGGAGAGCCTAGCGGTCGCTATGTCTCAAGCAAGCACTGTTCGAAAAACACCTCCTCAGTGCAATGGGTGCTAGATTTCTTGTAGCGAGAGATGGTGTCTAGCAGGTGCTGAGTTTGTAGAGGGCACTGGCCTGCCTAAATTTGAAGAAAATTGCCTATTTAGCTTAGTTTACATCTCGGCTAATTATGAATTTTGGCTCAGCTATAAAAGGCTTGAAGCCCTAGGTTTTAAGACACTTTTGGACGACTTTAGCGAAAGACTCATTCAATTTATTATTCAATTCAATTGCTTTTATTTTAACATGAATCTTCAATCAACACAGCATTTACATATCTCATAGTCAAGAGTTGTCTTTTCATTCAATTGCTTAATTATTCATTGTTTGATTGATTTGTATCGTGTTTAGAATTAAGATTGACAACTTTAGTTTATAACATAGATAGCATCCATTCGTGTCACAACCCGCTCTAAAGTCGATGACTGGCACTAGACTTTGCAATATATCGACAACATAATGCAAGCCTAGCAAGTCTCAAAACCATTTCCTAACAAAATAAATCAAGTGGAAGACAATTTACAAACCAAAAACCAACAAAACATCTCGAAAGTGCTACTACTACAGAGCAACTATAAAGAAGGAAGTCAAAAGCACAATCCAGAGACCTCAATGTGTAGCCCTCGAAGGAAAAAGCTGGGCTTGTACCATGGATTCCGAAACTCAAAATAAACTAAGATCTCTGGGAACCTGACATAGAATTGTAAGGGGTAAGTTTTTGAAAATACTTAGCAAGGGAATAGGACATAATATATTAGTTATGGCTAACATATGCATGCAAGAGAAACTTAACCATGTTCGACTTCACTCAAATCAAAATGCATGATAACCAAATACTATACTTAATACCAAACACAAATATAGACACACACACATAGCTATAAATAGGTTCTTTATTGCCCCTTTCTCTTACTGCCAGGGATATCCAAATGGCCAACATAATCTCCGTCCACAAACAAACAAAGCTAGCGGTGGAGGTGAATTGGTTTTGGAAACCAAGAATTCATGGGTTCCCAACCAATTTCTCATCGAGTATGTTATCCAAATAACATGTGTAATACACCATTAGAAAGGTATTTTAGTGCTCTACAACTTTGTTTACATTCAAAAAGTCTGAATCTGATCGGAAAAAGACTTAATGATGTGTTTCTTTTTTACCTGCTTTTTTCTCCTTCCTCTCACTCTCTCTTTCTTTCTTCACAATGACATTTTATGGCTAAGTGCTAAGTGTTTTGCCTCTCCAAGAAACCTCTGATATATATGTATATATATATGTGTATATATATATATATATATTATGTGTGTGTGTGTGAAGAGGTGGATGAGATCTAATAGAATCAAGTCACCTCTTCAACTAAGCCAAGGAAACAAACAAAAGAGATATAGTCCAATCACAGCACTCCAGAAGCAAGCAGCTCAGAAATGGCAGTTTTTCTTTAGTTTTTGTCCAAACTAGAAGTCAAACTTTTTGTTCCTTAACTAGATTCTAGATCAGTTTGAATTTTATAATTTGGAGTCATATTAAGAAAGTTATGACCTTTTTACCACTCAAAGGTCAATCTGCCTGAATTAAGCCAACAACTTCTCAAGCAAAACTTCCACTAAGGCATTGTAGTGGTTGAAATGGAACTCCAATAACACCAATTCATATCCTTGAACACTTCAAATCACTCATCTAATGTAGCCTTCTTGAATCGATGCATTCTGACCAACTATTTTTTGAAGTGTCATAATTCATCTCGTTAGTTTAGTTTTGATCTTTGTTCGAATCCAGGATTGACAACCCTAGGCTTGTATAGCAATTCGTAGCATTAGATTAACCATTCAATCATTCGATTTCAATTGCTTAGATTAAAATTGAGAATACATAGTCCAATACTTAGAGAATTGATCTATTTGTCCCTGTGGAGACGATCTTACTTATCATTATATTACTTGTACGATCATGTTCTCTAGCACGCATTCTTAACTCGATATTTATCGCATCAATTGCCTGATAATATCGCATACCTGAGTTTTATCTTGCATCAGATAGAGCCATGTATAACAAGAATAATCATAAAAGATAGTTAAGAAATAAGAATATTCCATCAAAAAAGGGTATGCATTCTTGCCCCATATCACCGTGTGAATCAAATAAAACTATCCTATAGCAATTGATTCACTAAGAGCCAAACTAAGTCTTTTTTGTTTAGCAAAGCAACATACATCACAATATTATGTTATTGTAGCCTTAAAATAGAGTTTTTAACTTGTGGAACTCTTGTAATTGAGAAAAAGAAGCATGACATAGTCTGTTATGTCACACTTTTGCTTCATCTACCATATCTACTATATCTGTTGCATTTGCTATAGAACTAAAGTCTACAGACACTATAAATGAGAGGATGGTTGAGAGTTAGTTATAGGTATTATGGTACATGGTGGAAAGATGTTCATAGGGTTTGTATGTGGTGGACTGGTATGGTTAAGGATGTATATGTTATTGGAGTCTACAACACTACCAATCATTCTCTCATTGAATAGGTCCTAGATGACACAAACATGATTTTTGAAACAAAATTGAAAAAGAAAATCTAATATTATTTTATTGATAGAAAACAAATTAAAAGCAAAAAAGGGACCATTAGCATATTGAATATGAAAAAGATTATGTGCTAGCTTAATAGTGTTAATGTGTATAGCAATCATCTGATTGTGATAAGGCAATATGATTAGTACATTAATTATAGGATGACTATCTACATAAAATTCTGATGAGCATGTAATATAATTAGAAGCACTTAAATTTAAGATCCAAGTACTTGATGACCTAATGGTAGAATAAGCTTTAGAAAAAATATAGAAATGTTTACTAGAAAAAGATGAATGTTGAACTACACTCATTTGTGCAACCTCGCCAAGAGGAGTCCTAGGAACTAAATTCTTAGGTGTTCCTGAGAATTGTTGGACCAAAGATACTAGATGACTGAATTAATCTCATGTAAGACCTAGTTTATTTAGCTTTTAACTCATAGACATATTCTGTGGATTGCATGTTTACAAAATGTCTGCAAATTGTAAGTCTTGATGGGTTTGAGCAAACTGACATGTTGATTATACAAAAAAGTTAGAACTCCCACCATTTCTGTTGTTAGTGAACTTAAAGTTTGGTGGAAAGCCATAATTTTATAGCATTTGTCAATTGTATGTTTCTCTTTATCATAGAAAGTGCATGATGATTTCTGTGAATCATTCCACTACTTCTTGTAATCTTTTCTCGTTGTTACACTGATAGATTTGTTACTAGATAAAGATAGTGCTAGTGGACTTTCACCAATACTCTTTCCAAATCTCAAACGATGCTACTCTTATTGCAAGACCAGATATAGCATTCTACTCACTCTAGAAAGTGGATCAATAAGCATAATTTATTACTTTCCTATGTAGCAGTTATAATCAAAAACTTGATAACTTGATCACTTGCCATATAGGCATGATAAGATGTTACAAAATCTCATTGAGAAGATTCTTTCCCAGAATTAACACATTGATGATCCTAAAGTATTCTAAAATTTATGAAATACTATATAGCAGAAAGAGAACTTTGCTTGAGTGTGCATAACTACATCTGTAGTTGAGCTAAATAGATAGAGTCTCATCTTCCCAAATCATTCACGTAAATCATTTCAAACTTCTTTTACAGTCTCCAATCCATTCAATCTTTGGCCAATAAAACGTTAAATCAAAGATATTAACCAACTAATGATCATGCAATTGCAACTCTCTCGATCACTATATTCTGGATCATCAAATATAGAAAGTTTCACAGATTCTTTAACTGACGACTATTTCTTCTAGACCTAAAGATTCTAGCCATACTTTTGCTTCATATATGGTAGATTTGATTGTTAAGGAGAGGAATTACCAGTGTAAAGTTGGATTCTCACTTGGATGGAAATAGAAGATGGAGTTCTCTGTCGCGAATCTGGAAGTAGAGAAACTCAATAATTCTCCATATGTGACTTGCTATGAAACCTGATCTTGAGGAGGAAATGTACTAGCTTTCCTTGAAGCTTGTTGCATGTTGTTCCCACCTTATGCCATGAGAACATCACAAAAGCTCAAAGAAGATTGAAAAGCTAGGATCAAGCTCACATAAACTCGTGCTTGTGCTCTGATATCATGGAAAACTTGAAAAGACAAACAAAACACAAATAGAATGAGCTAATTTGGTCAAGAAATAAGGGATTAATTATAAGATTCAACTACTGAGGGTGAGGAGCTTTACGTTGGTCAATAATCACTAAATCTTGTTCAGGAAATGTGAACCTCATGATTGGATAATTATCATCCAATCATTAGCCGCATTTTTTATATAAGAAAAAAAATATGAATATGACACGTGTTAGCCCGAGATAGCTGAGTATATACTCTAGTGGCCTTATTACAGAATAATCATTATACATTTCTAATGTGCTCGAAAAAGTCCCTACGTGCAAAGTCAAAGATCAATTTGATCTTGTAGTACTTAAAGTAATACAGTTAGGCACTTCTGCATTTGGAAGATCCTTCTCTTCTTCATTTGATAAATGCGTATAATGCTACTAATTATCAATATTGATAATCACAACATAAGCCTTGAAACATTTTTGCTAGCTTATTATCAATATTGGAGAGGATCAACAAACTAATGTATCAGAAAAACAAAGTTACTTGAAAAGAGGCGTATTACTAGCATTAATTGAAGCAAACCAGATACAAAAATAAATAAACAATTAGATAGGATACATAATTGTGGAAAGATCATTACGGTGTGCTCTTATGTGATGTGAAATAGATGAGCCCTTATTTTTTTATTAAATGTTATTCAATATGACCTCCTTAAATATAGAAGTCTAGTTTACAGTTAAAAATAATTAGATAGAATAGAAGTACCTATGTTTACTGAAGTGAAAGTTAGAAAACATCTTTGGTCATGAAAGTTCTTGATGAGAGGACCGGAAAGCTCACTCGGAATAGTTGTTGGTGTTGGAGATGTAGTATTTATAGTATTTTTTTTTGAAATGTGGCGCGAGGCCTATATTATATATAAAGTCAGATTACAATACGACGGAAAGAAAGAATATAAGAGAAGAAAAGAGGTAAGAAAATAGTACACGAAACCATCCCATCAAGGGACAGAGCAGCATGGATGAAAGCGAAGGGCGGACGAGAGGCTACGAGAGCCAAGAGTCTAAGGCGTAAGCTACTGAGACAAGCTGCGGCTAATAACCACGAAGTCGTATCAAAGATACAACTGTGTGAGCATTTGAATGCATACTAGATGCACGCAAATGAATGCCAAGATCGAATGAATCCAATCAAGACAAGATATCCACCTGTTCCAAAAGAAAAGGTTTCGAGTACCGAAAAAACTTCAAATCAAACCTAGGTCGATCTAAGCAAAAGCATAACATAAAGCAGAGCCAATCGATATCACTAAACACGTGTGACACGAGGGCAAAAATAGCAACATAACACATATTAAACAAAGCCAACATCACAATAAACAAAGAACAAAGCCAACAACACAAAAAACAATAAACAAAGCCAACATGATGATGGCAAGGTATGGCTGGGACGGGCTGGTGGCAGCGAGATGAGGCAAGGCTGGGCTCGGGGCTGAGATGAGGTGACGAGGGAGAGGCTTGGCTGGGCTCTAGGCTAAGACGGGCTGAGACGAGGTTGAGATAAGGCTGGGACGGGCTGAGACGAGGCTGAGATGGGCTAAAATGAGGCTGAGATGCAAGTGGAGGGAGGAGGTCGTGGGTGAAGGAAAGAGGGTGGGAAAGTGGAGGAAGTGGAGATAAAAGAAGGGATAAGGAAAAGATTGGAGGGTATAAAACCCTAGAAAAACTTCACCTAGGGAGAAATTATTGGTAGAATGAGGAAGGGGAAAAGAGGAAAAAGATAAAAGGTAGAAGAAGGAGGAAGGAGGTGGAGGGTGGAGGAGGGAGGAGGCTGAGAGACCCCCCTCCCTAGACCTGGCCAAGAATCGAATCCAATTCATAATTCGATTCGATTCAATTTGATTCGTTAATAATTCGATTCGATTCATCGAAAATTTGATTCCAATTTGTCATTGTTTGAATTCGATTGATTCGAATTCGTCAAACTGGCAAATTGAATTCGAATTCGATTCGAGTAGAATTCGTATTAAATTTGTATATATATTAAAACATTCAAAAAAGGAAAGGGAGAGGAAATTAAAAAATAATTTGGAGGAGGAAGTTGGCGTGAAAAGGGAAGGGGGAAGTTGAATTAAAAAAATTGGAGGGGAAGAGTGGAGGGAGTTTTGCCCCAAAAAAGGAAGAGGGGAGTTGAAATTAAAAAAAATTGAAAGAAAAGAGGGGAGGGAGTTTTGCCGCTGGAAAAAAATGGGAGGGAGGAGGGATTGGAATTAAAAATATTAGAGTGAGGGTGAGTTGTAAAAAGGTTAATAAACATATTATTATTTTGGGTAAATTACCCTCAAGCCCCTGAGTTTTGTACGAATTTGTAGTATTATTATTTTGGGTAAATTACCGAGAGAGACATTAAAAGTTGGGTGTTCATCCTTAATTTACCAAGAGAGAGAAATTGGAATTGGAAATGAGTTCTTGTGTTTGGTGGTGGGTTTTATTTCTGTGTTCTTGATTTCATTTAATTCGATCTTGTTTTTTTAGTTTGTTTTTTGTTTTTGGTGTTTTTCTCAAAAAGGGAAACATATGGTTTAATTTTTAGGGGTAGTTTGGTCCTTTCTATGATAAAAAATCAAAAAAATGAATGGTGACATCAGCCAAGGACCCGAGATCAATATTCATTCAAAAATAAAGGGCCTTATATCTAATTCAAATTATACAAGGGCCCTACTACAAATTCGTACAAAACTCAGGGGCCTGAGGGTAATTTACCCTATTATTTTTACTTTTTTTTATAAGTACTAGTTTTTATTCTTTAAAGTTTATACATTCCAATCTTAATTCTATACTTATATAATTAAAAATTTGAGATAAATAAAATATTTATAAAATTTACTAATTATATATATTAGTCATATTTATCATATAATTTTAACTATATAAAATCCTAAATTTAAAACCTTAAATTATAAAATTTCAAATAATAAATTCTAAACTTTAAAACTCCAAACCTTAAAATTTCAAATCCTAAACCCTAAAACATCAAACCCTAAATTCTAAAATCATAAACCCTAAACCTTTGAATCCCAAATCTCAAACCATGTACCCTTAAACCTTATATTCCCTAAACCCTAAACCTAAAGCCCTAAACCTAGACCTGGCCAAGAATCGAATCCGATTCGTAATTCGATTCAAATCGATTTGTTAATAATTCGATTCGATTCATGTATAATTCGATTCGTCAAAAATTTGATTCGAATTCGTCATTTTTTGAATTCGATTCGATTCGAATTCGTCAAACTGGCGAATTGAATTCGAATTTGATTCAAATTGAATTCGTATTAAATTCATTGAAATTCGTCTAGAATTCGTAACATTGAGGGGCGCAAAAAGAGCAGAGAAAGTTTTGGTTTTGGGGATAGTGAATGCTTAGGTCATCATTCATCAGTTATAATATTAAATATATATATACACACAAAATAAAAGGCGGGAGCAGAGCCTAGGGAGTCGTCCAAAATCCAAATGGCAAGCGGGAGAATTTGAGAATTTAAGCGGGGGAGGGATTTGTCAAATTATAAATTAATGATGACATCATCGCTTATGTAATTGGATGACATCCCTTGTTTTTCTAGCCATTTTATGGCCGTTTTTTTGTCTTTTGCTTTTCTTTTTTTTGTAATTAAATTAATTTCAACTTATAACTTTATAAATACCACCTTTCATTCTTCAAATTTTACACATTCCAATTCCAATCTCAATCTCTTATTCTCTTATTGAAAATATCAGCTTTATAAATTCTTCCTTAAATTTAGTAATTAGATATATTTATCTTATATATCATATAATTTTTCATATTACTATATATTAATTATGTCTTCAAGTAGAGCAAATAGGGATAAGGAAAAACGTGTGGAATATCATGATTCTATTGAATCGCATTTTCCACCGATTTCTACTTATCCTAATCCGGAAGCGATGAGGGACGTTCAAGATGTAGCTCAAAGAGAAAGTGTTGATTCAATATTCAACAATCCAAAAAAGGTAACACGTCCACCTTCAAATCATTTTATTAAGCATTTCAAAAAAGATCCTACCGGAGAACCAAATTGTTTTAAACTTACATGTAATTATTGTGGTAAACAATATGATTTCAAAACCGGAAATGGATATGGTAGTTATACTAATCATTTAAAATCTAAACATCCACAAGAATTTGGGTTAGAAAATTCTCAAATTCAATTATCTACTACAACTAATGTTTCATTTCATTATACCGATCAAAATAATAGAGAGGAATTAGCTAAATTAGTTGCTACCGAACATTTATCATTTAGTTTTGGTGAAAAACATAATTTTACAACTTATTGTCAAAATGCTTTAAATACTAGTGCAAAAAAAGTTCCACGAAGTACATTAACACGATATGTAAAAAATTTATACAAGAAAGGTAAAGAAACATTACAAACGTTTTTCTTTTCATTTGATGGTCGAGTTTCTTTATGTTGTGATATATGAAGTGATCATTGGCAAACACATTCATATTTTGGTGTTACATGTCATTGGAATTAAAGCATTAAACTCTACACTAGGACCAATTAAACAAGCACTTAATTTACTATGGGCTCGTCCAAAATTGCTAAAAGAATGGAAGAAATTTTGCAAATTAAACAACATGAAACCAAAACATTTTCCACAAGATGTTCAACATCGTTGGAATTGTACTTATGAATTATTAAAAGAAGCTCTTCCATACAAAGATCTTTTATGTCATTTTTTTGCATCTCATGATCAAACTAATAATATTATGTTACAACCTTACCATTGGGAACTTGTAGAAAAATTAGACAAACTTTTAGAATGTTTTAATGATGCTACATATCTTTTATCGGGTGTTTATTATCCTACATCTCATTTACTATTTTTGGAATGTTGTAATAAATCGGATGCAATAGCTAGTGCTTATCAAGATTTTGCATTGTCAACGTGTGTTTCGGAAATTGCTAGCAAATGGTTAAAATATTTTAGAGATATTCCTCAACTAAATTTAATTGCTACCGTTTTTATGCCGAGTATTAAAATTGATGGTTTAGAAAATTTATTATATGCTTATTATACAAATTTGAAAATTTTTTTGGAAGTTGGTTTTGATATAGAAAAGCATATTTCTGAAATTATAACAAATGTAAAAAATGATATTTTTTATTTAATGAGTGAATATAGGACTAGAATTGATGCTTCTACGTCTAATGATCCAATTCCCTCTCCATCAAAAAGTGATAAATTAAGTTTTACGGAAAAATTATTAATGAAAAAAAAGACCCTATGGAAATCTAACCAATTCGGAATTTGATATATATATTAACACACAATTTGATATTCCGTTTGTCAAACCTTCTAGTTTTGCATTATTAGAATGGTGGAAGAACCATGTAAAACAATTTCCCGTTATGTCAATTATTGCAAAAGAGGTGTTTGCTAGTCCGGTTTTGACGGTTGCCGTGGAACAAGCATTTAGTACAAGTGATAACATTTTGGATGAACACCGGTATTCAATGACCCCGCAATCTTTAGAGGCACAAGCATTATTTGCTGATTGGACAAAGGCGGAAAGACGACACAAAAGTTAGTCCGAGAAGATCCTGACCAACTATACGACCTCGATGATGCCACAACTAGTGAAAGCACAAATACCCGACTAGGTTAGCTTCATAAAGGTAAGAGAACTATGTGGGCTTTGATTCCTTCGAAGCTAAGGATATGTAGGCAACTTAATTTGGTACATTAAGTACAAGCTCAATTTTTAATTTATTTCTTTTTCCCAAAAAATGTTGAAATATTTATTTATATTTATTTTTTATTAAATATTAAATATGCAATAATTAATTCGAATTCAATTCGGATTTGATTTGTATTCAAAGGTTTATAATTCGTATTCGATTAGTCTTTGGACGAATTGAATATGGTTTATATTTAAAAAAATTCGAATTCGATACAATTCAATTCGAATTCGTTCGAATTCGAACAGTGGTCAGGTCTAACCGAGCTTGACATTTGGTCATAATCGGTCTGTCATTTGTAATCGCACAAGAAATTTAATAATTGAAATATCGTTTGTAATAATAGGAACTATAATTTAATCATAACTAAGTATGCTATTTTTAGTAACTCGTCATCTCATTTTATCATAATTAAACTTGCAATTTATTCATAACTGGACATGTTATTATATTATAACCAGGTTTATAATTTTATCGTAATTGAATATGTCATTTTATCATAATCAAGACTGATATATTAGGCAAATCATTCTCACATTACTAACATGTCATGCTTAGTGTTATGACCCTCGCAAACTTTGTCTTTGTTGTGACTGCTAGATCCGACCTTTGGTTATTTGGTTTCAGTCGATTTTAGAGGTGTTAGCTTAGTTTGTCGATCTTTGGAGGAATAGGCATGACTTTTCTTTGTGAAATTCCGATTTTTGATGAGGTTGAGAAGTTCTACACTTCTCCATTTTGTGTTTAGGGGTTAAGGGGAGAGTTTTAGGCCATTTGGTGATCAAAATGGTAATTTTTGGGTCAACCTGGCGATCGCCAACCTTTTTGGCAGCCGCCAGAAAACTTACAAGGGATTTTCCTCGAGCAAACTTGGCGGGCGCCGACTGTCTTGGCGGCCGCCAACCAACTTCAGCCCCTGCACACTTCACATCATAAATCCATAACTTTCTCATACAACCTTCGATTTGAGTGATTCCAATTTAAGGGGATTCCTAACATCTAGAACTACAACTTTGTTGTTTTGAGTTTTGACAAATACTGATTTATCTTATAGGACCATGGAAGAGTTTTAGGAGCTTAGTTATAGGTACGATTTTCATCGGTATTAGAAAAATTTACGAAATGGTGAGCGATATGGCTATTATGGATTAAGGCTTGATTTATGGAATTAATAGAACTTATGTAGTAGCTTAAGAGTGATTGGGGTGACTTGAAAGGTTGAGGACCAAAGTGGAATAAGCTTGAGGATAGACTTTCCATTTATGGAAAGTTTTACTTAAAATATCTAGGAGGTTTTGTGAGTGAATTCATTGTGCATCCTTTTAATAAAAATAGAGAGAGAGAGAGAAGGAGAAAAATGTGGAGAAAGGGAAGAGAATAAGAGGAAGAAGATCTCTTGCATTTGAGGCTTTGTAAGTTATTTTTTTAAGCTTAAATTTAATAGGAATAAGTGTAGGGCTTGTGAATACCTTGAAGGTTGTGTAAGCATGAGAAGATTGAGTAACTTTGTGGTTTTAGGTTTGAGAATTTTGAGGCTTTGAATGGATGATATGATGGTTATAGGTGTTGATCTATGTTTTGAGGTTGTGATTTGAGGGTTAAAGTTTATATGTTGGGAAGTTATGAAGGAGTTGATGTTAAGGACTTTAGGGTTGTATTTTCCCATTTTGCTTATATTGAGAGGTTGATGTTGATAAGATGTTATTTCTCTTGATTAGTTGACTGTTGTTTGGATTCCAAGCAATGTGGATCGTGAGGTGGTGTGCGATTATCCTTTAGAGCTTTTGGGTTCAACTTTGGTATAGGTATGGGGATATTAACCTTAACCTTTGTCTTTGGCTAATATTGATTATTATGATCTTGTGATTATGCTTTCATTTGATAAATTATTATGTGAGATTGTATGATGTGAGTCTTTTGATATGTTTTGGAAAGTTTTGTATGTTTTGGCGAATGTGAATCTTTTGATTATGAGATTTAAATTTTGGTAGTTGTGAGTTTGATTATGGAATATGAGTCAGTTTTGTGAGATGGCGGACGATGAGGTCTACCCGTGCCCAACCAGGGATGTTGGCACATGTGCACATGTTTTGAGGATACATTAGATTTTGATAAGATTTATGATATGGCTGGCGGAGTTTATTTATGAAAGCGCTATAAGATATGGTATCCTCTTGTCGGTGTGAGAGTGATACTTTCTAGACCTCTTCGAAGTCCATCCGTGTTACGGTGTTCGTGATGCCTTATTCAGATCGGAACGTGTCTATTTGTACGATTTTATGAATTTGTCATTATTTAGAGTGAATTACTTGTGATGTGCTAAGTGTTAATTTGGTATCATTTGTCAATGCATGAATTTAAGTCCATGTATGTGGTTGGTTACCTAATTATAGGTTATTTTTAATATCTCCTAATAAGTACTTCCAAGTACTTACCCCCTCCCTCCACAGGTGACGAGAACTAGAAGTTCCACTTTGACGTCCGAAGAGTTTTGTCTATTCTATCATTAGAATCCGTCGTCTTCTTCTCGGGTTTTCCTGAAGTCTTCGGATGGTATACCTTTTTGTGATCTTAGTGGAGTCGCTCCATTGTACCCTCGTAGGACCTTTTGTATGAATATTAGAATTATGTTTGTATGCTTGTAATGTATATTTATATAATTATGTTTATGCTTCCGTAATGAGTTACGCTTCCGCGATTATGGTTTGCGTACGTATGTTAGAGACTGGTTGGACCACGGCTCCTCGGTTTGGGGAGCGTGATCCAGCGCCGTGTCAGCGACCCGGTTTTGGGTCGTGACACTTAGTATCTTTGATTATATAAAAAATTATGGCTCGAATACTAATTAATCAATCAAATAATATGAAATATAAACGGAAAAATATGACTAGGTTAAATTAACACAACCATTGCATATGAAAGAATATTTGATGTCGTATAGTTGCACATTCTTTATCTTCTATCTGTCGAATAGGATGAGCCAGCCCCCGGAAAAAGTTTGTGAAAAAAGAAACTTTATAAATTCCTCCAACTTAAGCTCCTTAATAATTTGTCAGGTACCCGAATATACACGAGGCGGAAACCAACAACATCAGTCAAATTAGAAAAGCCCCATTTGCCTAAAACTAACAGCAGATACCAAAATTAAAATGAGCTACATATGAACGGACAAATACTTCAAGCTCCGACTGAACCGCCTAAAACACAAAATGCACCCTAAAAGTACATTATTCATTTAAAGCTCATAAAACCATCAATACTTCCCGAATTAGATCCATCTCCATTTTTTACTGAAGCAATAAAAAAAAATAACAGCGGTGTTCTTATTCAAAAGGTTCACATAAGCCCTTGTAAAAGTGGCTTACGTAAGTCTTACGCTTCTCAAACAATTAGATATCAAAATTTATCTCATCAGAACACGAAAGCCTTGAATTCTCTTGGAAGGAACCGTTGAAAGAATTCAATTCCATACATGATACTATTTTATTGCCAAAGGATTAAGTCCCAAGAAATGCTTCTCACGCCCACGCGGCCCACTCGAAAGAAAAGAGAATTAGCTGGTTTTCACATCAGCAGGAATATTCTAACAGACCATCCATCACCTGACGACAAAAGTAATTTAAGATATAGCTGGCCAATTAGTTGCTAGGAAAATCCTCCTTGACCGGAGACCATACAGATGTTCTCATCGTAGCATAATAGTATATATGTGTACCAAATATAATCTATTTCTATAACAACTTTTATTTTCTTTTTGTACAGAGAAGAATAGAGAAAATGAGGTCCATTTTTTCTCCCAAAGCTTTAACTCTGTTCTTACGTTCTTCTCTTTTACAAACCTCAAATTTCTAAGTTAATTTTCAACATTGTATCAAAGCCATGCTCTATTTGATCCTTCTACTCTCTTTGTGGAGAATGCGTTTGCTGTGTCGAAATGGCCTCCGCAGAGACCCCTACAGCTTCCGGTGTCCGAACCTCCGCTCCCGACAACCAGGTGGGACTCGAGCTTATTTTCAAATTATTTTTTATATCAACATAAAAAATGCTAAGCGCAAATAAAATCAAAATAAAATAGTTGATCAGAATACTAAATAAAAGTGTCATCATATTGAACTCGAAAGGTAATAATTGTCTGAATAATTACATGAGTACGTAACAATAATTTAATTAAAATTTACTTAACCGACTCTCGATATAACATGATGTCGAAAGTCGACCATAGTAGGTGTTACTTTGCGAGAAACTTCTTGTACCATTCAGCAGATTTTTTCAAGGATCTCTTCAATCCGTTGGCGTAATCCACATAAACCATTCCAAAACGAACGGTGTAACCAGACGACCATTCAAAATTATCCAACAACGACCATGCAAAATATCCTTTCACCTTTACGCCTTTCCTGCTAAAAATCAAAATCAAGAGAGTTATGATTGGATCTTGATCAATTAAATTACTACCCAAAAAGTAGGATAGCAAATTCTCCTCTGAAAAAACATGTTTTCAAAAATAGTAAATTACCTAATTGCTTTCTGGACGTAGAAAATATGTTCCTTGTAATACTGCACTCTCATATCATCCTGGATCGAATCATTCCGGTAGTCACTAAATCCTGATAAAAGAATTAACTAGATTCTGTCAAATTTAATTTAACTTATGCAGGAGTCGGGGGTTAAAATTTTTAGCTGAGCCATTATACATATCAAAACCGGATTATTACCGTTTTCCGTAATATAAATTATTGGATCGTTATACTTCTTTTGTGTGTAACGCAGAAGCTCATAAATTCCTCTGGGGTAAACGTAAAGCCATTCTGAGGCAGCCTGAACAAATACAAATCACAAAAATTCTGTCATGTAGTTTACATCTGCGCATAATTTTGAAGAATTTCGAGATCGACTTCATGATACATAAAGACACATAAACATATCCCGGTGCTCTTTTACCCATGTTTGCTTCTAAAAATAATATGAAGCTTTAATTAGATAAGAACACAGCATGGAATCGAAAATTCCTGAATTTAAAATTAGGAAACGTACCCGAGGACCAATTGCGACTCCATTCTTGACGACTGATCCGTGATCCAGTTCATAACAAATAAGGAGACTGTCTCAGGTCAATGGAAAAAAATATATAATATACTCTAAACAAATGTTATTTTTTATACCCTATCAATCGTGGAGTCGGTATTTACTTGACTGATACTACATATATCTATCTGATTGCTAATTTCTTTAAAATGAACCCATAAATAGTTTGTTCGCTAGTATCAGTTTGACCAATTAGATCAAAAATCGGGCTAATATTTAATCATTTCCAACTAGCAGAATTCTAAAAATCAAATTTTCAGAAAATTTTGGTTAATTGAATTTGGATAGGTCCAATCAATTATCCCCTAAATTTTATAATATAAATGAATCATTTCAAATGTCGGGTCATAGTCAGACAGCTAGACAATTGCGATTTTTTAAAACATTGACATCCTTGAATTTATGTGTATACTTGCTTAACTTACATGTCGAGTTGAAGCAGGAGTCTCTGTTGAAGCTCAAATTCGCAGTAGGGCATGGAGAATCGCTTGCATAATAGCTTGAGTAATAATTGATCCCAATAAAATCGTATGACCCTTTCACCAACGAAGATTCCTCGTTAGAAAATTTGGGCAGTCGTTTCTTGGCTTGAGATTTCATTTCCTTTGGGTACTTGCCAGATTTTAGTGGTTCCATAAAACTGTTGGAGCAACATGGAAAAAACATTAAATCTGAAAACAAAATTGTAATACTCGTTAAGTCTCCTCGTTCAAAATCTGAAAACTATTGTAAATTGTTTTTGTCTAAAAATCAGTTCAGATTTTTTTGTCTAAAATCTGAAAACATTAAGTCTCCTCGTTCTCTTTTTTATTTTGCTAATTGATTAAAATCATTTTAATTCTCGTCTGGATTCTCTCTAGTTTGGACCATTTATATAGTGTTCTCTTGGGACGCCTCCAAATTCACTTTTTAATTTAAAATCTGTAGAACGCAAAGAGTGATAGGAAAAACAGGGCGGGTGCAAGAGCTGAACTCAACAAAAAAGGGGTTGAAGCTACGAGGACGAGAGAAGAGAAGCGGGATTTGGAGTAGGAGGAGCCAAGAAAGAGGAGGTCAGATCCCAGTTTTTGCTTGGCTCCATCACATGTTTTGATTTTAATTGATTTGGTTAACTGGATTTGATTTGTAAAGACGGGATTAAATGGAGAAAGAGAAGAAGGGTTAGGAGATTGGATTTGGTTTGATATCGTATTTTAATTGATTTCCTGATTGGTATTTTACTTGAGAAGATGGACATGGGAGGAACAAGATGAATAGAGGAAGAAGGAGAAATTGGTTAATTATTTTTTAATGGAGGATATGTTTGTCATTTTACTTGACTTCTCGCTAGAAAAAAGTTTTGATTTTGACTCAAGACATTTCATAGTATAATTTTGTTTATGAAATATTTTTAATCAAATTATAAAATAGACAAAAAAAAAAAAACCAAACTTTAATTCTTGAGAAGTTACATGCGCATAATTACATGGGATAAGAATTGATGAGAAGTTGTAATTATTATGTTATATTTTGGTGAAATGCCAAAGGTATTTAGCCTCATTGCACAAATAAGTTCATAAGGTTTCATTGTTAGGTGTATTAGGTATATAAATTTATTCTAAAAAATAAATTATTTTAGTGAAATAAGATATATACTTAGCATATAAAATGGGATCAGCATTGAAAAAAACTATATAATGACCATTTTAGCAACAATATAAATAGCATTGAAGTTTGGCTACACAAATTCGATATTGAGTCAGATTATTAGAGGATTCTTACCATCCAAATCGAAAAGCCATTGCTCGATCGGCAGCTGCTTTGTCTTCTGTCGTATCAGTTAAAGGTAGAACCCATTCAGAATTTAAGGTGATTCCAATTGCACCATTTTGTTGTTTCTGAATACAAATATAGAGAACAAATTAGTAATTGAAATTTGTAGGAGAATTTGAAAGACCATTATTTGGATAATTTTTTAAGACAAAAATACTCCTCGATATAATTAGAATAAATTTTTTAGTTTCAAAATTTTTTTTAAAAAAAATTATAAGTTAATTCAATAACAATTGACGAACAAAATTCGTTAAAAAATAATAAGGCTTACTTGTTGTAGCGTGATTTCATAGGACCGTTGTAACGAGATAGTATCACCGGTTGGTTCACGATCACTAATGGATCGAATATGTGAACGATTTTCATGAATGGTTTTGCTTCGCAAAGTCTAAGATCTATAGGGACTAATACAAAATTAGTCCCTTTTGAGTGTGGATAAGGGTGATAAACATACATTATGGTCTTCAGCCTTTAGCTCCCTTTTATAGAAAAACTCATGGAGTGCCAATCACCCTTTAGGGGTGAGTAAGTTTCACATGACAAAGCTACTTTGGTAGCTTTGCTTAGTAAGTTTCACATGACAAAGCTACTTTGGTAGCTTTGCTTAGTCATCTTTCCAAGTGGCAATCCATTTGAAAAGGCGGCTCGACCAACCATGTTTTGGACCCTCAAATGGGTTTGTGCCATAATTTGCACAATAATGGATGCTAAACCCAATATAAAGTTCAACATCTCTCACTCACATTATTGACAATAATCAACAAAGTCTCAGATTTTTACTTAGCAAAGATTTCGTGCGACCAACATACATCGAGTGTAAACAGCTAAACTTAAGAGTACTCACAATAGCTACATGAATTGTAGCATCTCGATATCCTTATTATGTATAGTATGTCTTATCCTAGGCCTCATCTCATATCCCATTGTTATCATATGTGATTTCAAACAATTTATTCGTGTTCACTATTGTATTACTAATAACACAATAGGTGCACCAGAACAACGAAGCTCAGGAATGTGATCGATCAAAAACCTTATCCTTCATAAGTATTTCTCCTGCTTTTCTAGTCATCCTTACCAGGTCAAATTTTGAATCTTGACCTTTTCATAGACTTTCTAAGCTAGCAACACAAAATCATACTTCCAAACTACGTTAAAGATTATAAGGATAGTGTATCGAACTAAATTTTCAAAATTGGTCTCACACTAAGGAAATACAAATCACTCTATGATTGTCCATCCATTGGTTGACTAAGCAAACATGGTACTATCCATGTCCTATGATGTTCATTTCTTTGAAACAGAGCGCATGTAATACACAAATTAACATCATACTAGAGCATCAACCTAGATGTTTTACTGAATAATTGCCTTGGTTTACATAAAACTGCTCCAAACTATTAACATCATACTAGAGCATCAGCCTAGATATTCATATATTCACATCTCATGCCTATATTAATTTTGAAAAAACTCATATTTCAAAAATATTATGTGGTACAAATGATATCACTCTTTCATTTGATTGCTCACTTTTGAACATGTATTAACTTATTTGATACTTGTAAGTATTTGAAAAAGATATTCTTTGTAAGATACTCACATAAATGGACACAAGTTTCACTTGACCACATACTTTAGAATGAATTTAATACAACTAACGAATAAATCTAGTTATTTTGTGAATAGATTTCTAACTATTTTTCTATTCTAGAAGTGTTCACATGTAGGTAAATTCGATCTTCACCAAATTACATTTTAGTCCTATCTTAGTTGGACAATCTTGTGTTTTTGACCAATATGGCCTAATCTAGAATAACATAACATCATCTTTAGACGTTAAGTTATGATCATAGAAAAAATTATTACAATATAAAATACATATATTAACATTCAAAATGAGAATTTATTTAATAATAACTATTACAAATAAAGATTTGTCTAGAATTTTACTCATTGTGTTGTACTCAACTACCTAACAGAAACTAAGAGTAATTTAAACTTAAACGAACTTGAAATTCTTGAATTTCATGGAGTATGTAGCACGTCATATAGAAGTAGAATTTGTAGACACAATTTGTTTGTATCAATTCCTTCAACTTCTACTCGTGTATATTAACCAATATTGATGGAACTTACTACAATCAATACTTATTGGGATTTAATAAAGATTTCATGCATCTTTGTCACGTGGCTTATCTCAATTGAATCAATTACTTAATTGACATTCAGTTTGAAGAATAGATCTAGACAAATTTAATCCACTCACAAGTGAACTAAATAGTTGTCTTAGCAATGCAACTTATCGCAAAGTACCATATCTTCATACAGTTAAAATATTTCTTCTCATAAATATTAGACTTTTAACTCCAACCCTCAGAACTCTTCTTTTGGGTTTAGTTCATTTAGTTCTTACTCTTTTATTTCTTAACTATTCCATTTGTCTTTAGCATTTTTGGTCAACCTTGTTGTTACTCCCACTAAAACAAACTCAAGTCACATACACCTCAATATGGAATTTTGATTGCTAAGAGGCAATTCTCTTTAAGTTTAAGGTGACAACTCATATGAAATGTCGTAATGTTATCAACATACATTTGGGCCATTCATATGATCATAACTTGTAGTCATGGAATAGTTAATATGCTTAACTTTTAAGCATATTGCCAGCTTTAGCTAGCTTGTTGATCACATTAAACATCTTACATAAAGATATTATCGTTAAGCAATCAACTCTTAAATTAAGTACATTCTCATATCAGACCATAATCATAATCATAGTCTATAGAACCTAATGTTCTTTTAGTACATAGCTATTCACATAGCTTAAAAAAATTATGAAATTATGAAAGATACGTTGTTTGTAAAGAATTACATCATTAATGCAATATTAATCTACTATACATTATAACTCTGAATGATATAAGGTCCTTGATTATCTCAAATTTGAAGTAGGGCACATGTATGTTTTCCCTCTCCCTCCGAGAGTTAATCTCAAAACCTAATCATTCTAAGTTCTTTGATAGTAAATAAAAGTAGATCTTTCTCATGGTAATAATCATGTTATTAAATAAACGTTGTATTTAACTAAGATAACATATATTTGCATGATAAATAACCATGAAAAATGCATAAAGTTCTAAACACACATGTTTAAGAACTTTTCAACAAGACTTGACAAAAGTTTTAATGATTTGGGCAAAATAAGGAGAGTCTAAAGATTATATGACTTGAATTCGCACGGATCCTATGATCCAAAAGCACGAGGATATAGGAATTTGCAATCATATTTCCAAATTGAAAAGTGACATACATATCATCAACTTTGCATTACATTTGAGCATGGAAATAAATTTTTTTACATAATTCTCTTTATGCTCAATTATCCAATTAGACGCTACAAAAATGCCTTTCAACACTAGAAGATGTTTGAACATATTTGCACCAATACTCTCTTACGGTCATTACCTCCAACTCAAACACACAATTTTGTGTCTTTTTGTGAATAGAAATTAAGTTTACTTTCATTAATTTCATGCAATTCTTATATTCCTATAACAATATTTGACACATTAATATATAGTCACATGTATTGCTTCTAATCACAACACGTGCTAACCATATTTTTCTCAAAAGATATCATCGTAAATTTTCAATACGATGCAAAGTCTTAGGATAAATACTTATATTTTTCCCAAAGATCAAAAACCTTATTTTTCGATAAAAAACGATGGTGTCTTATACCAAGAATTTATTCACAATCGAACTATAATACATAATCAATATGTCATGTTATTTCTCATATTTTTATTAGTACACATACCTCAAAAAAAATTTGATGGACTTATCATAACAATTTTCCAAACCAAACTTTATTAAAAGATTTACTTAAAATCTTGGGTAAATTACATATGGTCCCCTGTAATTTGGCATATTTAAGGCTCGCCCCCCATTTTTCGCAAACCGATTAAAAAGCCCCTACTGTGCAAACTAATTGTACAATTTGCCCCCTCATATCGGAATCGGCATTTTTTCTGGTGAGAAAGTACGGGAAAAGACTAAAATGCCCCTCTACTAAAAAACTAAAAAAAAATTCCAAAGCCATAGTCGAAATCCCATCTCAATTAACTTATTTTGACTTAGAATCAAAATTGACCAAAATCGGGTTATCAAACTATTAAACTAGTCTAATTCAATTGGTTTAATTCTAAAAATAACCTGGGGTATTAATAAGTCACAAACAATCACAAAATTATAGTTATATCCCTCTCATTTCTTCTACCATTTTTCTCTCTCTTTCTCTCCTCGTGAAGTCGAAGCTTCTCTGACCACCCCTACGACAGCTCCCTAACGGCGAAGAGTTGGAGGCCACCACTAATCGAGTTTGACTCATCGTCGACTTCCAAACTTGGTGGTACTAGCCTTGAGAATCTTTGCACCGCCATGCTCCATTGCCATCGTCTTCTTCCACTAACGTATCTGGATTTGTGATCGCTGACAATATAACTCTGGCAACGAAAATAATCGAAAATGCGATGACACATCGTTAGGGAGTCGTTTGAGATTTGATTCCGACTAGTTTTAGGTATCAAAACACTTGAAAATGGCTGGATTGAGAGTTTGATTTGGGGTAAAATTGCCAATTTTAGAAGTCACACAGATTTGGGATTTTGGCAAATTACAGTTTAATCCTTAACATTTTCACATGCTCGCAACACAAGGACGAGCCACATTAGCTGAGAAAACTTTAGTTCAGTACTAAGATTTCTGTGCGTGCACAAAAAAGGACAATTCCTTTTCACGCATGAAAAACAAACTTCAATTTTGTACATAAGCTATAAATTTCATTATATTTAAGGACAATAAAATGCAATTTTCATTAAAATTGACATTAAACATGATTATTGGATCAAATAGTCACAATTAAACTTGATTCCACAGATCATACACAACCAGAACAATACATAAGCTCGCTCTAATATCAATTCAAGGGATTGGCTCATAATTAACACATAATTATAAGTTAATCCAATAACAATTAACGAACAAAATTCGTTAATAAATAACAAGGCTTACTTGTTGTAGCATGCTCTCACAGGACCATTATAACGAGGTAGTGTCTCTGGTTGGTTTATGATCACTAACGGATCGGATACGTGAATGATTTTCACGAATGACCTTGCTTTGCAAAATCTATGACCTATAAAGACTTGATGAATGTCAAAAACACTCATTATTTGTGTCGTTTTAGTAGATCGTTCTTAGTATTTTAGGTTGATTTAGTTGTGTTTTAGTTGTCATAGTGTTAGTTTTCGTTCATTGTGTGTTTATGTTGAGTTTATCATTTTTCATTGAGTTTTCTTATTTTTAGGAGCTTATTCGAGGAGAAGTAGAGGATGATTGAGTGGACACGCGAAGCCAAGGACAAGAAGGAGGATGCAAAGCCAAGGAATGCAAGGCACTGTCAACTGGCACATGCCAACCCTTTTTGGCGCATGCCAGTTAGCCGTTACTCAGATGACTATTCACTCAGATGAATGATTACACTCGAAGATGGAAATTGTGAAGACCTGGTGCACCCAAGTGAAGCTGGCGTACGCCAGACTAGTCGAGCAGAAGCAAAATAATTTGAGTGTTGGACAAACAATTTGGGAAAATATCTTAAGTCGGCTTAGAGCTTTTAGGAAGGATAGGGGACAATTTGGCTGATATTTTTAGATATTTTAGTTAGCTAAGTTAGATAAGATATTTTGTAAACTATACCATTAGTCAGTAAGTATTTAAGGCTTTTGGCCTTTAGTTTGTAAAGAAGACACAAGACACAAGACAACTTTATATTAGATAGTAAATAGAAGTGTTTTTCTCTGTGAAGAATGTGGACTCGAAGTGAGGGAGCTTGGAGTCTTGATAAGTCTCTCTCCTTTCTACTTTTGTCTATGTTTATGCTTATCATGTTAAATAATAGTATATGTGAGTAATTAAATGAGTTTGGTGCCTTGTTACCTTTGATGTAGCCACTGTATGGAGGTGTGTATGTTCATGTATGTGTTCTTATCAACGTGCTTGATCCTATTGCTTAGACTTGCTTGATCACCAAGCCTTAGTAGCTAGTCAAAACTTGAGACCGAAAGGAGATAGAATTGATGGATAGGTTGGTTTGATGATGAGTACTCTTACTACAAGAGAAATCTCCTAGGTAACCTACTGATTGTCCTTGGAGCGGAGCATATAGTTGGTTCTTTACTAGCTTAGATGGTTGGTGGGGTCGAAAAAATATATCTAACCATTCTAAGTATAGTTTAGGAACAACTTTGGCTAATCTTGTGCGAAAATGAGGATTAGTTACCTTAGATTCACTCGAACTACATCACATACACTAAAAACCCTCTAAATCTTATGGTTATGTTGCTGGTTTAGATACCTTTCTCATTTTGAGTGTTTGAGTTGTTGAAATTCTATTTTATAACATATCTATCTTTGTGTTAGAACTTGTTAGCTTTATATTTGTGCTTTAGAGTTTAGATCACTTAAAGTAGTCAAAAAACTCAGTCTCTGTGGATCAACAAAACCCGTACTGTCAGGCATAGCTTTATATTTATGCCGTCAATCTGTGAAACTCATTGTTGCATTCTGCTATAAGTCTGTTGATAACTTGGCGTATGCCAGCCATAGTTGCGCACGCCAGGTCTGTTTGTTCGAGAGCTTTTGGCTCGCGCCTTGTGTAGTTGGCGTGCGCCAGAGTTCAAGTTAGTGAAAAGTTGAAAAGTTGGCGCATGCCACCCTTAGTTGGTGTACGTCAGAAGATACGAACAGACGACTGGTCATCCGATTTTAGGTAGATTTGAAGTAGAGTCGAGCTTTTAAAGGATGGCTCGCACGAACCGATCAAGGCTAAATACAAAATTTGTCCCTTTTGAGTGTGGATAAGGGTAGTAAACTTACGTTCTGTTCCTTATCCTTCTGCTCCCTTTTATAGGAAAACCCATGAAGTGTCAACTCACTCTTTAAGGGTGAGTAAGGTCTACATGGCAAAATTACTTTGGTAGCTTTGCTTGGTCATCTTTCCAAGTGGCAATCCACTTGAAAAGGCTGCTGGACCAGCCATATTTTGGGCATCAAATGGGCTTGTGCCATAATTTGCACAATAATGGGTGCTAAACCCAACCAAAAGTCCAACATCAACAAATGACAAAATTAATGAAAAACCTTCTCTACCTCCCCGGTATTCTTTTCCCATATTTATTTATTACTGTCCGATTTCGCTTTAATGATATTGTGACGTATTCACTTAAGTCAATTTTTGAGAGCCAGTAGGATCAGATACCAAAATAATTTTAGCCATAAACCATGGATTCTAACCCTGACCTGGTATTTTTGCCTATATACTTGAACAGCAGCTGCATGGGCTCGAAGCTCGTTGTGAATAACCTTATAGGGCTCTCTACTAGAGTCACCGCCGGTACAATTTGTAGATATATATTTGGAGCATCTTCCTGGTGGTGAGGAACCATCCGTATAACCCATTAGAAATACAGACGGCTCGTTTAAGGTTATCCAGTGCTTAACTCTATCCCCGAACTTGCTAAAGCACAATTCCGCGAACTCGCGATAGTCATTCCTGAACATAAAATATGACATCAGCCAATGTCGAGGCGGAAAAAAATGTATATTAGTGATTGTTATCAGAAATACGTATATGGAGTAACCACGAAATGTCATTTACCCCGAAATCTTGGTCTGAATAGTATAATTAAGGAATAACCCAGTGATAATTATTGTAAAAATGAGAACAGCAGCCGCTTATTGAATAATTCTTGATGACAATGACAGGAATATCGTGGGCCACCCTTAAATGTTGGGTATCGGGCCACCATTTTTTTTTAATCCTATTCTAATCCTATTCTATTACAAATTATGCTTAAGCCAAGGTTTGAACCTTGGACCTCCGCCAACTCAACACCTCCTCATACCACTAGGCTACTAGGCCACGGGTATCGGGCCACCATTAACTGTTAGGTATCTGTACCACTGTAGATCCAATTGTGGATTTGAGCCAGAATATTCCTAAAAATGTCATAGGCACTAAATGGAGCATATCATTTTTTTTTCTTTTTTAAGCTAAATTTGTCCCATTTCTAAATTCCAAATACCAGATAAGAGGTAACTCCATAGAAACAATCCTTCAAGACAAGCAATCAAAAAGAATCAAAGATGACAGGCTACGAATTAGGTATCCAGGGCCAATGGAATGGAAAGGGTCGTGATACTGAATATTCGAGAACAACCCACACAAAAAATATCCAAAACATATATAGATACATAATTCAAATGAAATCAAAGGGCATGGTTCAAGAGAAGCCAAATCAAGCATATTTATATGTAAAATTTTGTGTAAAAGAATATTATTTTCACTTACACAATTTTGGAGCTGAGAAAGCCACCATATTCATCTTCAAGTGCTTGAGGAACATCCCAGTGGAATATCGTCACAAAGGGCTTGATTCCTGAGTCGTGTATACATAAAAAGAAATAAATCTAATATGTAAAGAAAAAGAGTTTTCTTAGAAAATGTAAAAAGCTGGGATTGTAGCGATACCGTGGGACATTAGTTCATCGATAACATTGTTGTAAAAATCAATTCCTTTCTGGTTAACTCCACCCTTGAGGTTACCATCTGAAAATTGAAGGAAATCAGGATTAAAATTATGAAAACAATAATGTATTTATCTGATGTATGAGGTTTGACCTTCCGAAATGATTAATTATGATGTAATTAATTATATACTTACTAGGTAACACTCTAGGCCATGAGATGGAAAATCTGAAGCTGTCGAGTCCCATATCCTTCATTATGCCCACATCTTCCTGTGGAAGTGTTAAGAAGTAATTTGGTCGTCAGTTTTTCTATTTGCTTAATACAAGATAAGAACATGAGAATGCTAATTAGAGAAAAAAAATTGAAACTGAACTAAGAAAAGCATAGGCAAATATGAAAGAGAGATTCATTTAAAAAACTGAATTGAAAAAATATCATGAAAAATTTTAGGTATATTTCTGATATTCATCGAAGTTACTCGTAGAAATCTATTTATCAATAACTCGTTTAGTGTTATCATATCGATTTGTGAAGAATGAACTAAAGATCCCCGATCTCCTTATGAAAACCAAATCTCTATTCGATTGTATCAATTCTCGCATTGAGATGACTTTATGAAATACATATCAAGTAGAATAATACCCTAATTTCCTTTCCCAAAACTTCCATGTGTCGAAAATCAAGCATTCCTATATATCCAAAATAAACTTCTCCCTAGACGAATTTACAGTTATGAACCTCAATAAAAACAAGTTGCGGTTAAAGTAGGAAATATATTACAACCAGTAATGGAATTTATATGAAAATTTGCCTTGTAACGATGATAAAAGTCGACGGCGACTGCCCCGCTACTTTTGTCCGCTATCTTATCTGCAGCGTAAACACGTTGAAAGACAGTACTAATTCCTGGTGAAATTAATGAATAAAACTTCAAAACAAAGAAATTAATGAATATATAATAGCATCTTTTCGTTTACCTTCCGTATCCGAAGATATTATGGTTCAATTAATCTAGACACTGAGGCACAGCTAATTTACGATACTTTTGGTAAGCTAGGAAAATTTGAATAATTTTATGGAGATTGATCTTTCCCAAATTTAAAATTGACGTAAATTTTGTGGATCTCGTTATAGATTGATAAACAATATGAAATACTAACTTTTGTTATACTTGATTAGGAATGGGTGGTTAGAATATAGAGTAGTTAAAAAGAGTAATTTATGTAGAAAAAACAATAACCAATGAAAAATATTTTTTTATCTTCACCAATATATTAAGTTTTTGCATCAAAGGAGGAGAATTACCAGGGTACTTTTGGATGAATTCATCCCAAATGCTCGGTTTTCGACCATCTTCACAAGATGCGCCTTCATACTGCAGTTAGTTATTAAGTAGTAGTAGTATCATCTTCATCGTTTCCAATATTGCTGAATATGTCTAACATCAATAATTATTATTTATCTTCAGCTGAAATTTTAGTTAATCAAAGGAACAACGGAATAATTTTTTTTCTTGATAAGTGAAATTGTATTTAATAAAAAATAAATCACCTAAATATAAATAATTAAACTTCCAATTTAGTACACCGTGGGCACTATCGCCTAGAGAGTAGAGACCATCATCTAAGATAATTTAAACTTACAGTAAATCCATGAAAATAAATTAAGATAGCGGTAAACTTTACCTGATAAGCCGAAGATGCTGCTCCAAATACAAAGCCCTTGGGAAAACATGAGCGATCAAGATTAGAATTCTTTGTATTTTCATAACAATTCCCTGCTGAGAATAATGAGCAAATAAGAAACAGGTAGACCAATGTGGAGTTCATTCTGGTGAATGTCTTTTATTATTTAGTGTTTTTCTTCCTTTTCCTCTTTCTAATCTACTTGAGCCTTCCTTCTCATGTTTATATAGATGAGGCAGGGCTCATGATCATTTGTTTCCATGTTCTGGGTGAACGAAAAATACCGCCAATGCCACTGTTTTTTTTTAATGTGGGTGAAATTTCGAAGAGCTTTTGCTAATTGGAATAGGAAGATTGTCCACTTTCCAATTCCTTTAAAGATTTTAAAGGTAGTAAAATTCTCTCAACAACTATTTATCATTTACATTTTTAATGAATTCATGACTTTTTATTTAAATTAAAACAACTAACTCAAAAAATAAATCTGCTAATAAAAGTTACATATTCGATCAAGATACTTATAAAATCATAGGCATTTGATTTATGTTTTTTGTAAAGTAAATATTCACAGCAAGTTATTTCCGTAAGGAATTGGATCCTATACCTTTATCAACTTATGTATAATTTGTGTCATTAGACCGTCGTCGACCAATATTAATTTTTTTTATATTATTTGATATCCGATTTATTGAGCCCATTAGTCCAAATTTGGTAAGAGCAAAAATATTAACACTATTCTATTTTTTAAAATTTTATTTTTTTTATTAAACTTTCTTCACTATTTGATATAAATACTTTTTATTAGTTAGCTTTCTAATTTCTGTAACTATTTAACCATTGTCCACTCTACATGATTCTAACAAATATCTATACAGTATTATTTATATCACTGATATTTAATAAAATTTAGAAAAATAGATCATATCCTTTCAAGATAAAATGTTCCAAATTGGTTATCAATTCATATTTATAAAAAGTACAGTGTAAAATTTTATATTCAGCTAATGGTCTTTTTTCATAAATAAATAATTATATTACCATTTTGTCGCATTCTAATGGTTTGTTTGGATTAAGTGCAATTTTTCCCAAAAAAAAAAAAGGATTAACTGCACTTTCATCCCATGGGCAACTCAATGAAAAGCCTACCTATTTTGAAACTTTCAGACAAGTCCTCGGGGACTTCCAAGACTTTTAGAAACTATGAAGAAATTACGTTCCATTCCCCAATTAGAAGTAAACAAAACAACTGGAGACCTGCCGTCTCCGTCCCCTAACCCGACCCTCTCTTGGAGATGAGAAAGTGACTTCATGGAGATGAGGAGGTGACTTATTGGCAATGGTGTACAAGACCATATTGACATTATCACATTTATTGTGTAGATAAGACTTTTATAAGTGTTGGCTACTCACCATTGTCTTAAGATTTTATCTCAACTATTTCAGATATTTTGAGTTACGGAATATTGGTCATCATCTTCAAAATTCCTAGCAATATGAGCACAATAAAAGTTCAAGGTGATAATGATATGCAAATTTCAAAAATAATAAGGCTGTGGTTGAAGATGTCTAATAACAGAAAGAATTAGAGTGTAATTAAACCCTTTTGTTTTGTCTGTCGTAACAGTAAAGATGAAGGTACTTCTTTCTACTTTCTACCTAAAGCTATTTAAACTTAAATGGCTTGAAGCCTTTCCTAATGAGGAGGATATTTTGCCCACATCCACCAATAATCTGTTGAGATCATACCATATTTGCTGTTATAACAGTCACGATCTTCAGCCTAGAATTAAGTCGCGGTTACAATGAGCCAAGTGTAATTACAATCCTCCTCGTTAATTAGTACTCCTCTCTTTTTCGTTTCGAGCTATTTTACACATAAAAAAATAGCTTAAGATAACGTTTGCTTAGAAAAAAAATAATTGGAATTCAATATATGTGATTACAAAGTATTAACACATGTTAATTTTGTACCCATTAAAATATTTTACTTGGCTTAAAAATATAAATATATATATATATTAGTGGTACGATATTATGGTACCATGTAATTTTTACAACAAATGTAATTCTGTTTCTTCACAATATAGAAATTTTTAAGAGCTACTGTAATTTTAGCAGTCTCTAACATTAGAAGTCATTTATACGCGTTGATCATTTCTCTATGTTATGTACGCAAACGCCTTCAGTAAGATAAATCTTAACATGATTAAGTAGTTTCAACCGAAAATATGTGATTATGTAGTGCTATTTCTTTAGACTTGCACGCTACAAATTCGGCCAAGTTCTATAAATGCCAATCTAGTGGAATGGCCATCATAGTACCAGAAGCTACATCGCTTTCATTGTTGAAAGATTACGTCCCCTTTCCGAATATAGATGTGGTCCCTTTTAGGGACTCGCCTTTCTTACGTATCCTATGCAATATATCCTTACCTAACTAGATTACTCGGTAAAAATATTCTAATTTAAATAGATCTAGAATTTCGTATGTCATTTTTCATATGTCCTATCAAAATAAAATTTTGATTAGTCGAGATATTAGGTTTTGTTAAAAAAATAAATTAGGTGAATATTGAAAATTTGATATTGTTGTGTCCCTTTTATGGGAATATATACAAGGATGCAATTTTATGAATAATTTAATGTAGATTTCCTTGATTATGACATTCCATATTGCAGACTGTGAAGTAGATCTTAATTTATTACATTCTATTTTATTATATTGTTATATGTAACCTTGCATCCTTGTATATATTCGAGTAAAGGGATACAACAATGAACATGTTCCAATATTCACATGATCTATTTTTTATATTGACACACCAGGTCAATTAATTAAGTTTCAAGTTAAGTAGAATTCTAGAAAGATGAAAAAACTCTTTTAATAATTATTTAGCACTATTATGTTCTCAAAGACTCAAACTCGAGATATAGTTAAACTAGAACAATGCATTTACAATTGATCTAAATATTTGTTGATTCACCTAATTAATATACGTGTATTGAGTCCAGAGTAAAATAATTATTTTGGACCGTTGAATTAAAGAGGACAATAAAGACAATCCTCGATTCTAAAAATGAGATGCCCTGATTTTGATACTGGAATTCTCTTGTTAATCATAATAGTCATATTCACGATAGCAACTTTCTTAGTTTTTAGTTATCTATACTGACATGTTGGTAATCCTTTGTTTTACGTATTTTTATATTTTAGTCTTCATATTTTAATTTCTTTGCAAAAAAGAAAATCTTTATGTGTCATTTACTTGAAACCGTTTTGAATAAACTTCTCATTTAATCAATCTAACCCCATACTCTATTTACTCTAGGCAAGGATAACATTGCATAAGTTACATAAGCAAGCTGAGGGGGTAACCATTCCGAAATAGACCTCCTCCTCGCGTCCGAACCCGCTAGACTTGTTGGTTCTGGATCTATCTGGATCTGAGGATTAGATAACTCTCGCTTCTCCCTGTCTTCCTCTCTGACAACTTCAGAGCTCTTCGCCCTCTCCTCCTCCAACTTCTTCACCTTCAGTTGCAACAAAATCTCCCCGATTTTGTAAAAAAATGAATAAAATCAAGAAAAAGAGATAATAAACAGCTCTTAACAAACTACATCTTAAAAAACAAAATAAAAGAAAGAAAAGAAAATTCACATGGAGTCGTCGTATCGGTAGACCTCCTTCTTTAAAAAAAGTAAATTATATTTAGTTGTTCATTATTTGGCATATTTATTTCTTGCCCTCTTCTTTTTTGTAAATTGATTAGAAAATCCTTCTACTTTGGGTACTCTAATGCACTTGAAACAGAAACCTAAGTTTTTCGAGCAAAAGACAATGTGAAATGACAAAAATATCCCTAATAAAAAAATATTCTCTCTACCTTCTCCTCTACCCTCCCTTCTCCTTCTTCTCTTCCTCCTCTCTCTTCTTCCCTCTCCTCCCTCTTCCTTCTATCTTCTTCTGGACTCCCCTCTCCTCCCCCTGTCCTCCTTCTCCCACTCCTCCTCCTTTTCCTCCTCCGCCCTCTTCCTCCTCTGCCCTCTTCCTATTCTCCTCTTCCGAACTCCCTCCCTCCTCCACCTTTCCTCCTCTGCCCTCCTCCTCTTATGTTGCCCTTCTCCTCCTCCCTCTTCCTCTTTTCTTATTCCGGACACCCCCACTCTCCTCCTCCTTCTCCTCCCTTTTCCTTCTCTATACTCCCCCTCTCATTCTTTGCCCTCCTCCTC